>VURO01032789.1:23111-43949 GCA_015108175.1 Pelvicachromis taeniatus | reverse complement strand
TCTCTCTCTCTCTCTCTCTCTCTCTCTCTCACACTCACACACACACACACACACACACACACACACTCTTCTCGACTTCACGTTCCCAAACTGCTGTGTCATTGTTTTCTCTCACAACACAAACACCGTACAAATAACAGCATTCAGAGACTGAGTAGACAAATCTTTGTCACACACAAAAAAAATAAAAAAAACAAGGACTTGTTTCCCGTTTCCTCATTGAAGACACCAATGCTGCTTTTTTTAAGACATGTTTTTTTTGTGTGTTTGAAATTAAAATAGAAAAGGCTAAAAAAAAAAGAAAAAAAAAAGTAATTAAATAAACTTCAAGAAGAGGCGTAGCTCTGCGAAGCCTGGGCCGTCTCATCTCCATTTGTGTTTACCCACTGAACCTTTTCCCCAAACCGCCCTTTCATCCTCTCTTTGCCCCGCCCTTCTTGCCCTGCGCACCTCTGTCTGCTGTCCAGGTGGGGTTGGGATGTGACACACCGGCCCCGTCAGTCTCCCTTCTTCCTGGTTTCCACATCCACTGCTCCAAAAGCCAATAGATTGCTCAGTTTTTTTTTTTAGTTTTTTTTTTTTCTCCTTTGGATCCTTTTTAAGTTTGATGCTGTATTAGTTTTAGTTTGATATACATTATATAAAATATATGAATATGAACATCAATTTGTCTCAGCCCTAAAATCTGTTGAACCTTATCACACGCATACACACGTTTTCCTTCGTCACGTGAGAGGATATTGTATAAACTGGAGATTTTCTTCAATTAATGGCACATCTATGGGGTAATACCGAATGAGGAAGACAAAGCCAAGAAAAAAATGTGGGGGATTTTTATGCTTTTATTAAGTGTGTGTATCTGTGTCTGAATGGGATTCCAGTCCTGCCCTGATTGTGCATCTTCATTTCTTGCAGATACCAAAGTTTAGCCTTTTACTTCTCTTAATATTCTCACTCTTACACGACCTGGTAAAATCAGCCAAACTGCGACTAATTTCCTGCCTTCAGCAGGAAGAGATCACACGGGCTTAGCCCTCCATCTGTAGCAGGGCTCCTCTGTCAACTAAAGGCAAAGTTTAAGAACCCCAGAGTCATAAATGCTATAAACAAACTACTTCAGGCAAAATGCTGCTCCCTCGTGAATAAGCAGTCAGACTTGGATCGTACTCACACATGTGTAATAAGACAGGACTAAAGCAGACTTGGAAAAAGGATTGCTGAAATGCATTAAGTGGCAGTTTCTATTGATTATACTGATTATATTACTGACTTTTGTTTTATACTTAACAGTGGACACTGATGGGAAACGCATTTCGAGTTCCCACCAAACACAGCCTGTTCATATTATTTAAATAACCCCTGTAATGTGCTTTATTTGTGGTTAGCTCTTAGAGAAAGGAGGACGCTGTACCTGTATTTCCTCTATAGTTAATATTCTGATAGATGCTTATTTGAAGTGTGAACTCTCATGTCAGTAGCACAGTTTGTTTGTTTGTTTTCCACGCGACTATAATAGGACCTATCTGACCTTGACTATTTTTGGAGTGTTCATTAGTGTTCAGAAAAACTGGCTTTGAGCTCAAAATTACTTTATTTTGAGTCACTATTCATCCAAATGGCAACCTTGGAGTAATGGTTATATATTTTTATTTCTTTGGATCAGAAGAGAATGTATTTCTTTGAAAGACTAGCGACCTGTCCCGAGGTGTACCCTAGAACAGCTGGGAGAGGCTCCAGCCGTCTCCAAGACCCTCAAATGGATGAGCAGAAGAAGATGGATGGATAGGACAAGCAAAGTAAAAGTAGCTATTACAATAGAAATATTAAAATTATCCTAAAGCTATAACATGCTACATCAAAGTGAAACCTGCTGATTTAAACTACTTTTCGAGGAACTCCATCTTTCTGGGGGTGTTCTGCGGATCCAGAATAGTTTAACTTCCTGTGCTGGATTAGATTAAACTATTATAAATAAGTGGAGAAAGCAATGTCTGCTGAAGCTATTTGGAGGGAGTCTTACTGCTGTAGGCTTCAACTTTATCCTCTTCAGTGAAGTAGACCGTTACCGCTATGAGTGCTGTCTTTAAATCTGGTGCTGTTTGTTGTTGAGTAATATATGTCGCAAAGTAATATGTGTCACCAGCAACAATTTATAGTCATCTCTTTCAACATAAGTTGTTTTTGCTTTGGTAAATCTGGACTGCTGGTGTGTTACGCACAGTGAATATATAACACAAGCATCCTGTGTGTGTTTGTTAGCCTCTCTGTGGCTGTCTTGTTTCTCACGCGAGGAGTGAGTCAGCCTAATGTGCTCAGCGAGCCGCACGTCCAGAGGTTTGACCCGACAGGAGCTCATCGCTGGAGGCAGTTTGAAAGCGGGATTGGGAAAGATGCGCTGCAGGGCAAATCCTCCTCACTGCTGTTTCTTTCTGCGTGCTAGAGAAGTGTAATATTTGTCATCCAACACTGGGGAAAATGCATTTGTAGAACTAATAGCAGAATCCATTGAAAGCCAAACTTGTTGAGCCAAAGTTGCAGCGCTGACTCTTGTGGCTGTGTCAGTAATGTTGGCATTTAATGTATTTGCAGCACTGGGAAATATTAATTGAGAAAGAAGTAATAATTATATATTTGGTTTTCCTTCTCAGTATCCGTGAACTCGACAACCTCTGGCTATCCAGTTAATTCAGTCCTGATTTCACGTGGACCATACACTGCATCCTGCCTAAACGTGTGTTTAAAGCTTTGTGTGATTGGTCAGGACCATTGCGGTTGGCTTCCATGCGTACCCAAATCTTGTTACGATGTGTTGTAGCTGAAACATTTCCGTTTAAAAGTGAGGAGCTTTGAATGTGACCGGTAATGTGAGGAGCTCGGTTTAGTTCAAGAAAAATGCTGAACTTTGCTGAAGCTCTAAGGGCAGAAGTTAAATATCTTGTGGCTGACATTTGTATTACTCAGATTTGGCTGTATGGAGATAAGAGTTGGGTGCGTTGGCTGTACTGACACGTGCAGCTTGGGGCGAGGGTGAGTTCAGGGCGGGGTGAGGAGCTCAGTGACCGTGAAGCTGAACGTGTTTATGAAAGAGGCAGGTGCACCTCTGCTCGTCTGTCAGAGAGCCTCTGCCTCAGAGAGGGGCGCACATAGTGCAGCTCCTCTCGACTGTGAGATTACAGTTTCTATCGTGCAGCTTTTTGAACGTCATGTGCACAAGCATGTTCATTTATACCTCTGCGGCTCATGATAGTGTGAGGGTCGGAAATGCCAGTGAGGCCTAATGATATTCCTCTCTGGTACCTGACCAAACTTGTCTTAATGGGCAAAAGTCAGCAGGTTTAACTGTCTGGGGGAGACACAGCTGTATAAAAGGGTTTGTCATTTGTTGAATTAGTCTAACAAAAAATAATAACAGAAGGATATGTTGTAGTTTTGCAAAGACAAAAGACAAAAGAACTCCATCATCAGTATTGACAGAGGATACTGCTTTTTTTTTTTTAAATATATATATATGACTGTTTTCTCAAGTTCTGAGGTTTTCCCACAGCTCCTGCACCTCACGTTTTACCCTGACATACTGCTCATATTTCATGCCTTCACAGTATGATTCATGTCCAAATGACCAATGCCAAGAATTCCCTCATTATACGTGTCTACAGCAAACTTTCAACTACTGATCTGTCAGTAATCAAAAAGTCAGTAATCAAAAAGACAGGAGGCAAAGCTGAAGATGCTAAAAGGGCATCACTGGAAGTGACCAGGAGGGACAGTATTAGAAGTGTGTTAGAAATTAGTCCACAGCTCAGGTTGAGTGCTTGCGAGACAAAGTTAAAGAGATGAGGCTGAAATGTTGTAGACATGTGCAGAGGTAGTGGATATACTGCCAGGCAGGAGGAAAAGAAGAACACCACAGAGACAATTCAACTGTCAATGCAGAGATTTGGCGTGACAGAGGAGGATGCGATGGATGGAGGGAAATGGAGGCAGATGACCTGCTGTGGTGACCTCTAAAGGAAGCAGCCAAAAGAAGAAGAAGAAACTTCCTCTCTAACATTAATGAAGGATTATTAATCCTTCATTAATGTTTTTGAGAGCAGGGGGAGTGTAAGTGAAAATGGTAAGAATATTCTGAAACTGCTGGGATTTATTATATAACCAGGTTTTACCATTATAACCATTCAGTTCAATAATGGTCAACACTAAGAGACTAACACTAAAACTGTTCAAAGCAGTGATGAGAAACCTTGCATGTGTGGGATTGGTGTGTTTCCTGCACTGTGATATACCAGCTCAGGTGCTTGTATACTCTTATGACCCCTCCCCCCCCCAAAAAATCTGAGTTAGCTCACATTAAATGCAGTCTAATTAATTGTTGCATTATTTTCTCAGATTGTTAGTGTTTGTTCTTGCAGGTACAAAGCACGAGCACCAAGGGATGAAAATCTAATGGACTCAAATTTTCGTAGCACTTATTTATTTAGTCTTGCTGTTCACTCAAAGTGCTTTTAATTCAAACAGCCATTGGTTCTGTGCACTTCAAGCACTTTCTCTACCTCACGGCCAATTTAGAATCACCAATTAACCTGATGAGCGTGTAAGAGGAAGCTGGAGCACCTGGAGAAAAGCTAAAGGTACTTGGGAGTGGCACAAACACGCAAACTCCACACAGAAAGGCCCCAGCTGGGATTTAAACCAGGAACCTTCTTTTTGCGAGTTGACAGTGATAATGACACCACCACTATGCTGCCCTATTTCAAATCTAATGTCTGTATCATGGCACCATCTCTGAAAGCATCCTCTGACCTCTGTATGACCTCTGTTCCTTTCTATTTCACCTTTTGGAGATTTCCCAATGATCCTTCAAAGACCAGCAGGTGCCTTTCTCTGTGGTAAACAAACAGTTCTCGTGGTATTGTCACAGTGGTGACAGACATGACAGGTGCAGTTTCACTGCTTTAAGATTCCCTAAAACCACAATTTTCCTTTTTTTTTGACCCACGCTGGTGGATCTAAAATCCAGCCCAATAGACACGGGTCAAATTTGACCAGGACCAGCCTCAATGTACAGAAGTTTGTAGCAGCTGCACAAAAGTATAAAACTTTGACATATTTAGATTTTTATGTATTTTGGGTCTCCTGAGATGTCAGGTGTTCCTTTGGTTCAGCTTCTCCAATCTAGTCTTTAACATGTGACAGAAAATTGAACATCTTTCGATTTCAGACCAACGTCGAAAGATGTTCATTTTTGTTCTCTTTCTCTTTTTTTAAAGCATTACAGGCAACAAAAATGTTGTTAAAATGATCAGTAATCAACTTATTTCTACGTTGTTGCCCTGAAACACAGGGGGCTACATTTTAGGCCAACTTTGGCTGGATGTCTTAATCAGTGTCTGTCTAAGCAACACCCTTTAAATCTGACACCAACGGGACAAGAAAGTGTCTGTGTGGTAATGAGCTTACGCTGCCGTCCTACCCCGCCACAAAATCAGTGGTGGCAACATCAGGTTTCTGTCTTGATTCTCTGACCACAAAAGAGGAAAGCGTCCATGATGTTTAACCAGCTCCTTTGGGGTCAAGAATGCAGCCCACTGGCGAGGGAACAAAATTCCTGACACAAGTGATCCCTCCTCCCTCCTTTTGAAGTAGGACCCAATGAGATCTCAGAGCATGGCAGCTCCTTGAATCACAGGATCTTTGCCCATATCCCAGACTGGCCTAACCTGGAAGGTCACTCCGAGTTTACTTTCTCAGAGTCGCGGGCCCTGCCCAAAGAAACAGAATCTATGCAGCTTAAACTGTTGGGTGGGCACAAAAGGAGGGTCATCTCTCCCTCGCTGTCTCCCTCTCTTTGCAGCTCTGTTTGAAAATGACACAATGGACATGTAAAGACTGTAGTTTTTATCTTGATTAAACAACAACTTTTTTTTTTTTAAATAAATGTAATCAGTCTAATTTAAAAGCATAAGGCTTTAAAGTGCTCTAAATTCTCAAAGAAATATGAATGTGTGGGCACAGCAGCTTCTTCAGGGTTTTAACTTGTATGCTTCAATTCAGAGAGCTGTTTTTTTTTTCTCTCTATGCCAAGTTAAATTCCAGATAATCTGATATAGAAAAGAAGAAGAGTATACTTACATTGGTTTAAATATGTCGTCTCTGTGTTTCTTCTTATTCTAATACACAGCCCACTGAATGGGTGTTAGTGTGAGCAAAACCGCAGCAGATGCCACCTTGTTAGTTTGACACAAGCTCTGTCTAAGTCAATAAAGATTATTCAGTTTTATTGGGTTAACATCTTGAAATAAGAGAAGCGAGCCTTCATTAAAATAAAAGGTTTTCTGGGTTGGCAGGCAGTTAAATCCCCATGCTGTCTATAAGTAGTTTTTATTTATTATTTAAGGATCGGGATTTAGTGTGACTGTTCGCCAGCACTCATCCATCCTGCATTTTTTTTTTCCTTTTAAATTTTTACTAATCTTTTTCCACCCCAGATGTCACATTTTTATGCGCATGTACAGGCCCCGAAACAATCCCACATGAATCAGTAAGTGGTTTCATTTTCTTGCATAATGGGGCAAAATGAATCTTCATTTAAGATCATGAAAATGAATTGATGGCCTGATATGAAGAGTGTCGATGAGACTGGGAAAGTGATATCTAAACGTTTTGCTATCGCTGTGAAGAAAGCAAGAATGACTCGATTTATGTCACGTTTACAGCAACCAGGCAGCAGTCTTCATACTCATTGCTAAAGGGAGTGATCCTTTATCGCAATGCGGTATTGTAGCCTTTTGGTTATATTCAGTAGCGTTGGTAATTTCGTTATATTGCTGGGATGCTAAATGAAATCATTACAAAATCTCAAAAATTTTATATTTTATTTCTTTAGTACCTTTTTTTCCCTAAATATTTTAAATATTATTTTTTTTCTTAGAAGCCGCATCCACCGCACAGCTGACGGTAGCCGGGGGGCGCTCTCTGGTCTAATTAAACAGTTGTTTAAATGTACAACCGCTAAAAACAACAAAACAAAACATGACGTCCTTTTACAAAAATTAAAAAGGGGATTTTATTTTGTTTTATCATTCCAAAACAAAAATGATTAAATATATCAATATATCCTTCTCGTTTGATTTTTTTTTTAAATTAACAATTGCGTAGTTTTACGCCTAAATGTGAAAATGTCAAATAGAAATCGTGTAAATAGAAATGCACTTTTATATAAATGGTTAATAAAGTATCTGGTAATTAATTGGTGAAACTCTGTTTTCATTTTTTTTTTAATGGCACTGAATTCCCGCACAGACTTACAGATTATTGCGCTAACAGATTTATTTTAAATATTATCTGAATAATTCAATGTTGAATCTGTGCGTTAACCACCCCTCAGCCGCTGTTGCGCGCTCTTGTCGCTCAGTTTTCTTACTGAGGGCTGCGTCTCTCGCTCATACCTCCAGATCTGTCTCCTTAAAACACCACAGAGGCCTTATAAAAACCTGTGGTATTCGGATTATCAGCCACATGGGATAAAGCAATAAATGGGCCAGTGGGGTCCTGAATGGGTGCAGTGGCGTGAAGGGGAGTAATTACAGCTTCATATTAATTGTGTTTTCTCTCTCTCTCTTTCTGGGCGCACATAGACACACACTCTCACACACTGAAGCGAAGCGATGGTGACATCTAGGAGGGCCAAGTCTTTGTGCTGAACACTTCAAGTTTCAAAAACAAGGCCAATTGAAGCGGCGGAGCTCAAAGCCGACACCATTGTAGGCGAACACATTGAGTTTTGATTGGGGACAATGGTGTTTCTCAAATTTCTAGCAAAAAGAAAGCCATACTCCATCTGTGATCTCAATGAGCGCCTATTCATGAGCTTCCTTCTTTTCTGCGGCATTCGTTGGTGGAGAAAAGGAGGCAGATGTGGAGGGATAGAGCAGGGTAGAGTGCGTTTTAATTGGCTGCAGTGTGTAGGTCTGTCTCTGTCCTTTTTTTTCCCTCTCGCTCACACGCACACACACACACACACACACACACGCTGGAGTTATATGCGACTATAGGCTGTGCAAAATGGAGAGCGAGAGAGCCCAATAATCTCGCCGTGTTGATGAATACTTGTAGCCCATTCATTAAACAAAGATAATCCCTGCCAACCTACCTCGGGGGCAGAAAAACGTATTTTGTGTGTGTGTGAGAGAGAGAGAGAGAGAGAGAGAGAGAGAGAGAGCGTGAAAGAGAGAGAGATTGCCTGAGTGCTGGCCAACAGCTTTGGCAGTGAGGGACCCTTCAAATCTTTGAAATATTCATACGCCATGGCAGGGTTATCCCCCATTTACAAATAAGTGTTATTCTAGCGGGTGAAGAGTGATGCTTGACAGACCTCTGTCTGCCTCTTTAGCTCAAGTGCCTCTTCACCGTCTGGCCTCACTCAGCCAGGCCTGCGTAAATTTAGCCTATATGTTTGACTTTTGCAGGGCTTGGCGAGTAACCGGTGTCACTTTAGTTGCTTTGTTTGTTTCCTTTTCACAGCGCGCTATTTATTCTGCAGCACTGCTTTACTGTAGGTTGGTTTTTGGCAAATGAATCCCACATTTTAACCAGCCGAAAACATAAATGAAACGCTGCTTACAAGACGGAATCATTCGTACTTTTCTGTGTGAGCGCAGAGCCTTTCTAAATCACGAATACAGCCAGTTTCCGTTTTTATGCCATCATAACTACAGATATGGCTCATTTTAGTTATCTTGTAAAGGCATTTCGCTCCTATGTAGAAAACTATAGATATACCACATAGTCTAGAGCAAAATAAAGTGTATTTGTGCAAATATTTGGCCTTGAAATAATCATTATCGTGGCTATTTGTGCTTCATATAATGAATTTGCCTGGTGTGCGTATGAGCGCGCAGTGGTTATAAACTCCCGCAGCATTGTGTTCTGTGGCGCTCTAATCTTCACTGCTCCCCTGACTTTGCCTTTAAGGGAATGTATTTAGCCCGATCCATTTCCCCAGCTCAGCAGAACTGGTGTGAAGTGGCAGGTTAACAACCTCTTGTCTATAAGCCCGGAGTCCTCCTCGGTGTGCCCGTCAAGCGTGTAAATACTTCAGCTGAAAGAAGAAGAAGAAGAAAAAAACCCCAGTGCATTTCTTTTCTCCGCGGGCCCTTGTCTAACTGCTACTCTAACCTCTGCCTCTGTGTGACAGAGCCGGCTGGTGTAGCGGGAGAGCGCGGGAGGGGATCCGGGCCCAGCCGGGCTGCAGGCGGGGCAGCGGCAGTGGGAGAGGCCGCTAGAAAGCCGCACCGGGGTGCAGGGGCAGCGGAAACATGCTGCTACATATGTTGGGTCAAGCATGGCCTTTGTTGTGATCTTAAAAGGGTGTTAAAAACCCACTCGTCTGTAGCCTTCCTGAAAGAAATGAAAGCATCGCATAGTTTTTGATGCACAGGCCTAATGAAGTGGTTAAAAGAATGTCGGATTTTTCCCCCCTAAAGTGCCCACAGTCACTTTTAATTGCGCGGGGGGGCATTTTTAATTGGACCAGAAGGAATACCGGTGAACCTAATCCCCTAATCATAATACATATTTCTCCACAAATGAACTTAAACCAAACTTGACGTGGACAAGAAACTTCAACCAAAGGCGATGATGACGTGATTAAAAGTCTCGCGACGATATTAAAACAGGAGAGAAGCCTTATGAGCTCCTCGTGGATAAATATAGCTCAGCAAACACGTGTCCGGTCCAAGTAATTGTCACTTCATTTCTACGGTTATTAAGAGTGAAAATTGCGCGTAATAAGAGAAGCTGATGGGGGAAACCTTCCTGTTTGCCTGACTATAGTCCGAATGCGCAGTTTTAAATCAGCCATCCTGAGGTGAGGCTGTAGGCCCATAATCTCTCCTGTGAGCGTCAGGCCCTTTCTCCTGTGTGCAACTATCACTTGCGTGCAGCACGGGCAATTTTCATCCGAGGAAGATCGTCGCCCATGCAGATAATTACTTTGAATGTCAAAAAGATGTAGTTTTAATATCGTCTCTATTAGCCTGTTGGCTAGGTAATTAAGGTGCAGATGACAGCGGCGAGGGAAACAGATGGCATTTGCTTACAGTGATTCAGAAAGTAAACAATGAGCCTGGGAGGGGAGAGAGAGGCAGGGCTGCACACACTCGCTGCTGCACACCGAGCAACCATTTCTTTCAGCTAAAGATGTTGTTGTGGATCACAAAGACTGTTGTCAGCCTCTAAGGTACAAGCAATTGTTGATGAAAGAAAAGAAAAGAAAAAAGCAGAACTAAACCATCAGAGCTATAACTTTAAAAAAAAATCTGAATTCCAGTAGCTGCACGAATCATCAGTGAACAGGTGAGGGAGCAGGTGGCTAGCGCGCGATGCCCTTTTTGTAGCTCTGTGCGCGGTGGACTTCTTAAATCTCAGGAAGCATTAGAGCGTTATCGCTTTACAGGTGATGGAGGGTGACTGGAGGACAAAGCAGAACCCAAAGGAGAGCGACAACAGAGGAGGGCGGAAGCAGTTTGTTAATCCTGTTTTTGATTTATTTTGTCTTTCGCTGGTTTACAGAAGAAGCAGAGCAAAGAATTAAAACGGAAAGCCGCTCTTCTGTCTTCAAGCGTTATCAATACTACTGTCATTATTATTATTATTATTATTATTATTATTATTATTATTATTATTATTATATTCGTTCAGGTAGTATTTTATTTTTAAAGTTTATTTATAAAACTTGCTGAACTTAAAATAAACGAATGACAAACTGATGTTAAATAATTTCACCTAGAAATTACTTACATTTTTATTTTGTAATCGAAATGCTTTTACAAAAA
Organism: Pelvicachromis taeniatus; assembly: GCA_015108175.1. Taxonomy (NCBI): domain Eukaryota; kingdom Metazoa; phylum Chordata; class Actinopteri; order Cichliformes; family Cichlidae; genus Pelvicachromis; species Pelvicachromis taeniatus. Next base: position 33,117 of record VURO01032789.1, on the reverse strand, counting down.
ATAAACAAAAATAAAAATAGACAAATATATTTTTTTAAACTGCTGACAAAAACGAAAAAAAAATTATATATGACGTGGACAAAATCAGAGCAAACGAAATTGTGGAACCTACAAAAGCAAACACTATTTAAAAAACATTATTATTATTATTATTATTATTATTATTACTCCAACAACTAAAAGAGAAACACCAAATATAAAACCAAAGTCGTCATTGATCGTTGTTGTTACCGTTTCAAGCTTCAAATGAGGAGAAAAAAAAGACAAAAATGAAATACAGACGGAAACTGCTCTAACTCGCGTGTTTAACTCACCAAGCAGAGAACAACATATTCATGTGGTCCGCAGTGTATAAAAAGTGTCACATCTGTACTTTTTTCTTTCTTTCAAACGGATCATGTGCGAAACAAATATTTAAAGTTTAGCGTTGCCATTAATGTGGACGCTCTGGTTTTCCCACAACATTCAGCAGCATCGACAGTTTCTTCCACTTTCTGTAGCAAATACATTACAAAAATAAATAAATAAATATTTTGTGTTGACAGAGAAAATCTCGCCTCTTTTTGAACCAATGAAATAAATGATACTTACCTTCACAGATGAGATTAGAGTCACGCATCATCTTTTATTTTGGGTCATTTTAAGTCTTAAAGATATTCTGTGATTGGATGTAGATGCAGGAAGAGCGATTACATATCCTAACAATCATGTCGCCAAGTTATACTAGTTTTTAAAATCGAGATATAGACAGAAACTTCTTGTAACGGTTGAAGTTGTCCTTCATTTTAAGGTTGTTTTTTTTTTGGTTTTCATTACATTTCTAAGAATCCTGCTTGACTCCGCACCGGAAGTCTGGTTTACCATAATAAATGAAAAACAAAAAAACACGGGCTATTGTTTTAAATCTATAAAATTCTGTTTTTGGGGTAATACACTGCATCGATTTGAGCTTTCCGGGAACTCCCTTCAGATTCTTAACACTTGATATTTGGAAAAAAGAACTCAGGTGGACACAGTTGAAAAAAGAGGCAAGCCAATCAGATTGCTCCTTCCCCCTTTGGCCAATGACAGACGCCACATTGTTGTCAAATTTGTCTAATGAAAACGTAGGAGCAACAATAGAGAGAGGAGAGAGGGATCTGTATCCACTGACAATCTCTGGAGGAAGTTAGTGTCTCAGGCTGCGGCGAGTAACAACCTCAGCTCCTCCTGGACAGTTTGAACTTTCTGTCGGGGAGGAATGATCGCTTCTCTCTGCTCACACTCTTGTCGGATTTAAAGTTGACTGTAAAGTCAGGTTTTTGCTTTTTCGGCAGAGAACACTTGGACAGTTTCCACCAGACTTTCGATCATAAATTATTTTCCTCCCTCTTGTTTCTGTCTGACAGCAGAGATCGGTGACTTCACCTGTTGCCCGGAGATGCTAAGAACCGCCGGGCAGATGTGATCAGTCCAACCTCGGTTTACCTAAAGCTGATCATTCACAAGTCGCCGATTTCTCGCTAAAACGTTAGTTTCGCTGGTGTGGAACGCGGGCATGGATCTGAGACCGGAACTCCCCACAGTCTCCTCCGCCTCACAAGTCCATCCCGGAGCGGCAGCAGCGGCCGCGGCAGCCTCCATTCCGGTGTCCATGGCCGGCAATCTGCTTCGCGGGCCCCCGCTCCTCCTGCGGGCCGCAGACAAGTACCCGCGCACTCCGAAGTGCGCCCGCTGCAGGAACCACGGCGTGGTGTCCGCGCTGAAGGGCCACAAGCGCTACTGCCGCTGGAAAGACTGCATGTGCGCCAAGTGCACCTTGATCGCGGAGAGGCAGCGGGTGATGGCGGCTCAGGTGGCGCTCCGGCGGCAGCAGGCGCAGGAGGAGAACGAAGCCAGGGAGCTGCAGCTGCTCTACGGCACGGCCGAGGGGCTCGCTATCGCCGCCGCCAACGGCATCATCCCACCCCGGCCGAACTACGAGGTGTTTGGTTCCGTCAGCAGCGAAAGCAACTCAGGTGAGCGGCGCAAGCTTGGCTGTAATGTTAAAGATGCACGTGAGAAGGTAAAAATCAGTGTGTTAAATTAAAAGGCGTTAGCTGTCATCAACCTGCGACTCTGCCAAACGCAGTTAGAAACATTTAAGCCTGAACATTGAGCCTAATCAGCTGTCACAGCATAAATACTGATGGTGTCGTTTGTTTAACCTCTACAGATTAAATTCAGATATTTGAGCTCACGTGTTAAATCTGTTGTTTGAATGCTGCCGTGTTTATCACTTTACTTATTGATATGATTGTTGTACTAATCATGTCTCTGTGCTGATACGCTTTCGATGGCTTTCTGTTTTATGCTTTCATGCAATCTTACACACTCTGGTTCTGTCAGCAGATTCAAGCATACAGAAATATGAGCTGTTTCCTAAAAGCCAGCTCTCTGGATCCGCCACCCCTCAACCGTCTGCGGGGAAACCGGCCTCCACCGAAGGTGACTCAGCTCCCGGCATCTCGTCCCCGGACGGCCGGCACGGAGGCTCTGGTTCAGAGAACGGGGATAGCGAGTCTTTCATCAGCTCACCAGTATCCAAGCCTTTAAAGGATGGAGAAGAAACTCCAGGATCCGTCAGCTCCCTTGGCTCGGATTCAGGTTCTGAGACCGACAAAGACGAACAGGAGCCTTCCCCTTCCTCTGCGGCCTCGCGGCACATGAACGCCATCGACATCCTCACCCGAGTGTTTCCCAGCCACAAGCGAAGCGTCCTGGAGCTCGTCCTGCAGGGCTGTGGCAAAGATGTGGTGCAGGCCATCGAGCAGATCCTCAACAACAGCGGCGCTCAGGGCTCCAACAAGGCCGGGCCAGACGAGACGTGGACGGCAGAGAGGATGCTCCAAAATGCGCAGCAGCCTCAGACGGCATCCGCAACCACAACAGCCCCGACGAGGCCCATGCTCCCAGGGGCCATGACGCTGAGCAACCGCTCTGCGTTTTCTCCTCTGCAGCCAAACGCACCTCACTTTGGCGCAGACCCCAGCACCTACCCGCTGGGTACACACTTGGGACTGAACCCGCTGCGGCTGGCCTACTCTGCGCACAGCCGGGGACTGGCTTTCATGACACCTTACTCCACTACTGGGCTCATGCCCACTTTGGGCTTCAGACCTCCGATGGACTATGCATTTAGCGACCTGATAAGAGACCGGACAATGCTGCACAAGGAGCAAGGCTATGCCACCGGCCTGTATGGGCCTTTGGTCAACAACACGCCGGAGAAACAGTGAAGCCGATGGACTGATCATAGAGACACATTCCATTGTATTTGTAGCCACAAGTGTTGAAAATGTGTGATGTGTTCTGGCTACGGGCTGCTGTACATAATAGGATTATCTGGCGTGTAGTCAAATGATCTGAGAGGGATTTAAAAAAACAAAACAAAACAACTAAACCACTTATGTGTAACTTTCAAAAATAATTTTATATGTTAGACCACAAAAGTTTGTATGGCAACCCCCATGTTTGAACTTTACGCCATCAGTAAAATGACGTAAAACCGAATGTATTTATAGACTGCAGAATCAAATAAATCCCGATCAGGCTGGAAGCGGAAAACTTACACTGACACACACAAGCAAAAGTACGAAGTACGAAGAAATTATTTATCAAAGAGTTCTGACTTTTTAAAGATGATCAAATTTGACCACACACATTCTCTCTCTCTCACACACACACACACACACACACGCACGAGTAAAATAAGTTATTAAAACACGTAGTTTACTTGTTAACCCCGTTTCCTGCTGTAAAAGTTGATCTATAACGTGTAAATGCCATTCATGTTTCTTTTTCTTATGTATTATTTCAGTTATCTCAACTTTTTTTTAATTTTTTTTATTTTGTTTCTAGTTTATGTCCAACTGCCTGTATTATATATTGCATTTGGTAATATGAAATCACTATGCCTATATTTGACTTTTCATTTATTCATTAGTCAGCGCAAATATTTTGTGACAAAGTGTTGGATTCAGTTAGTTCCTCCTCAAATGTTACACGCTGTGCTGTCACAATGTATGAATACGCTGGGGAAAAAAAATAAATGTTATTTTAAACAAGTGGAACATCACACTTATTAATGATGCTTTCACTGATGCAAGAATAAACCTTTCCTGCGTAAAGCCTATTTATTCTGCAAAGGTCACCCGATATTCTAATATGAAAAGAACACAGAATGCTGTCAATTTACAGCAAATCCAAAGTATTTCATCTGGATAGACAGCAGGGTTAAAATGACAAATATAAGAGTAATTTTTTCTTTTTTTAAAAAAAAGAGGAACAAAGGGAATTTTCTACAGAATCTATTTGCAGACAGAATAATTCACATTTGTAACCCAGTCAGTGCCAATCTGGCTCACAACACGCACACCGCTGACTTGAACCAGAGCGAAACTATATATATATATATATATACACACACGGTTGGACAGACGCAGATATGCCAACATGTTTTCTTCTGTTTCTTATATAGTTTGCCCGATATTACTACAGCCACCAACATAGTTTCAAGTACACATACAGTGAGGCTTTGATTAATAAGTAGCATTAGAAGTATTATTTTTACTGGCTGTTTTAACGCGCCAGCACGTCAGATTCAGCTGGTGAACACCCGAAGGTTCCCGTAGTTGATTTACAGTAACTTTCCCTTCATTAAATCGGCGTGTTGTATAAAATAGTGACAGTTACATTTTCCAAACTACATTTTTAAGGTGACTGTGCAGATTAACTCTGTAGGTGAAACAGTTGCATGACTGCGTAACATCACAGCCGCCGTGAAAACGCACACAAGGAGAAAAAAGTTTCAAGTTTATGAGTGTAACTAGAAAAGAAGGTGAAACAAATTGAAGTTTTATCGAATAAGTAATGCTTTCTTTATTCTTACGTAAATTTTTTTTTTTTTTAAAACAGCATGGCATAACTTAATATCCAAATCCTCTAATGATGATCCTCTCATTCATGGTTATAATGAAAAAAATATTAAAACTAACCATTTTTATGTAGTTATTTATTTATTATTATTTTTTTTTTAGCAGTGCTCGTATCATGTCTAAATCGTCCCTCCAGCTTTTAAAATAACGTGGTCGTGTAGAGCGGAGGGCCTTCGTTTGTCAGTGGTTATAATGAATCGTGCCACAATGGACAATCACTTCACCCATTCAGGGATTTCACTGCCGCCACAGAAAAGAAGAATTTCCAAAGAGCAATGGCGCTATCTACTGGTCACCCTGTGTTAGTAGCAAGTCCCCCCCACCCCGACACACACACACCCTCTATTGCAGACCAGAGCCGGTGGAACGCTTAATGCTCATTGGTTGAGCGCTGGTAAGATCTCATCGTGTGTCTCACAGTACTGCAGGCGAAAGCGAAGGTGAGGACTGGTTCTGGGAACAGTAAAAATGCTAAAGTGGAAGTTATTTTTGTGAGATGTTGGAGAGGCTTAAAATCGGGCGCTTCTGTCATGTTTTACGCATTGTGTGAGCGATGCGATGTTTTGGCTGTAATCACCTGAAACAATAGGATTAAAAGTCAGTTCAGACTGCAGCGAAGCAAACGTGGAAAAAATTCCCAACTATGAAAACAAGTAAAAGCTTGTTTTTAATTAATTCAAGAGTCTGAAGACATCAAACGGAGTTGTAATAGTTTCAAACAGATCTATAAAACCTCACCATCATACAGGCCGTTGTGCTGCCAAGGCTTTTGAATGGTGGATGAGCGCTTAAGTAATTTCACATCAAAGCTGGTGTGTATAACACACACAGCACCACTAGATGACAGGCTTGTCTAAGAAATAGCTTCTGCAGTAACACCTTGGTCCTGACAGGCAGTCTATAAAGTCCAGTATGTTGTTTACAGCGCAGTCCTACACCTGCATGCCTTAATGGGATGTTGCTTCAAAATCTAGAAAATTAAAGAGGCGATTTTATTTTCCAGTGCTCGTGTTTCATGCTTTATTTTCATTTCTGATTTAAACAAGTGCTCACACGTGTATTTGTGCACATGTTAGCCCATATGTAACACACAATATGTAGTGGCTTTGATTTTCTTCTCTGTCTTTGCAAGCTACAGCGTCCTCTGCTGCCCATTTGTGCAATGCATTGAGTAAAAACATTTGAATTGCTCTGCAAAATCTGAATATAAGACTTTTTGTAGCTTATTTTGTGAGCTACAAAAAGTGGTACAAATATTGTTCACAGCAGAAAACAGTAGTAGGTTGGTGATACTGAGTGATAGTTCATGGTTAATTACTACAGAGCACAGCACATGTTCTCCATCTGGAGATTTACTGCAGTTTTTCGATGCACGGCCTCAGTGTGTAAATATTCAGCTCAGATGGACACAGAGAGGTTGGAGGATGATGAAAAACAGGAAGCAGGAGCATCAGTTTGTAGAGAAAGCTGGTTTGCTCCATTGAGCACACAACTATATTTTCTGTGCTTTGTTCTGTGTTCACTAATGAATAATTAGACACAGGCAGATAAATAGCCACAGGCTCCCGGAGCGGTGCAGAGAAAGAGACAGACAGAGAGAGAGAGAGAGAGAGAGAGAGGGAAATCCATTTAGGTTATTACTCCATACATAAAACCCATTTTCATTTTCTGAGACACTGTTTGGTTTACTGTCAGAATAACAAATAGATAACAGCAAAACAAACCAACACAAAGACAAAAACAATTGCGCACATTCGGTTTTGAATTTAGTGGCTCGACTCCTACAGCTCAGTAAACCCGCAGCAAAATGGGGGAAATAAATAAACGAAATAAGAAATAAAGTTGGGCTCCAGGATGCACTCAAACATTTTACGTCTTTTGCCTGTTCACTAATAATGCTGAGTCGCCACCTGCCACTGATAAAATAAGTAAAAGCTTTGATTTTGTGCAAACTAATTGCTGAATGTTCAGCATTCAGTCTTAACTTAGTTTTTCTTTATAAAAGGCTGCATTACACTTTTATTAAGATCCCTGCCATCTTGGGCGCCACTTTGTATGCAAACTCCCCTTAGAAGATATTGATTCAAGAAACCTTTTTCACATTTCTCCTTCAGAGGTTTCCTTCATCACTGTGCCCCAGGGAGCACCAATCGACAGCTTAACACCAATCGCCCCTCCCACACGGACTCTTCTCTCTGCCATTACATTTTGCCCCCTTTGACTCTTTCTTAATAAAGCTTCCTTACATCAAAAAGTGACAAGTCATTTGGGGCAAGTGAAACACAGGCCCACCTATTGGCAGTAAGATAAAGTGATGCTTTAGTGGTACGCTGGCTGTGGGGGATACTTCCACGTCTTCAGTATTAGGTGCCTCAACAACACATATGACCACATTTTCGGGCAGCAAGCTGATGGCACAAATCTAATGTGTGTGCTGCACCGCCTGATGCAGCGCTCCAGTTTAACTGGCTATCTGCAGAGTGCCGTTCTTATCATCTCACTTGGTGGTTTCAGGCAGAAGTTAGCGATTCTATTAATGAGAAGAGCATCTGTAGTCAGCATAAATCAAGCGGATTACTTACTTTCCAAAGCACGAGACTGAAAATGTGGATTTTGAGCAAAAACTTGGAGATTAATGCCCTTGGTTCATATCAGCTGCTTGATAACCAAACCACTAGCTTGTGGTTGTGCATGTGCATTATTCATTTTATTGCAGCTGGTAAATCTTCTATGAAGATACATATGGGAAGTGACCTATTCATGAAACACTAAAAAGCATGTGGGATCAGGGGGTGATAAATCAGTCAGGTCAAGGGGACTCGCTTTGCTCACTGCTCACGCGTCGCACCGTGCACATATTCAGAGTTGGATTTTCATATTAACTGTGCAGCTGCAAAATGCTACAACTTTAGCAGACATATATGTATAGCAGACATATATACTCACTGCCAACTTTATTAGGCACATGCTTGTTGAAAGAAAGGAGTGATCAGCCAACCACATGGCAACAACTCAGTGCATTTAGGCCAATAAATGGTCAAGATGACCTGCTGAAGTTCAAACCTAGCATCGTAATGGGGAAGAAAGATGAAAAACAAAAGTGTAAGTGACTTTGAATGTGGCACGGTTGTTGGTCCCAGATAAGCTGGTCTGAGTGCTTCAGAAAAGGCTGATCTCCTGGGACTTTTCTGCACAGCCCTCTCTTAAGTTTACAGAGAAAAGTCTGAAAAAGAGGCAGTATCTGGTAATTGACGGTTCTTTGGATGAAAATGCCTTATTGATGCTAGAGGTAAGAGGAGAATGGCTATACTGCTCTGAACTGATGGGAAGGCAACAGTGGCTCTAACAACCAAGCTAAACGGAAGAGCATCTCTAAACGCTCAACAAGTCGAACCTTGAAGCAGATGGGCTACAGCAGCACAAGAACACATCAGTGGCACTCCTGTTAGCTAATAACAGGATACTGGGGCTACAGAAGATTGGAAAAACATTGCCTTGTCTGAAGAGTCTTGATTTTTGTTGCAACATTCAGATGGCAGTGTGAGATTTGGGTAAAAAACTATATAAAAGCATGGATCCTGCCTTATATGAACACTTCAGATTTCTTAGCATCAACTGAGCATATCTGCTTGCTGACCATGCTGGAAGCAGGCTAATAAGTTTGTTCCATTAGATCGCCTCCTGTTAATAGCAGAACTTTCTATAATGACCCTTTCAGAATATATAATGGTTTAAAAGAAGAAGATGAAGAAATTATATTACAATAAGGTTAACAGGCTTTCAGAGAGACCATCAGCTGCTGCCTGAAAGTTATCTGTGCGCTGCAAATGCCCAGCTGGCATGTGTGTATTATTAGTGTGTTGGTTAAATCTGCTGCTGTTGTAGCTACAAACGCTGCTGGCTTCTTCTCTCTATGTGGCAATTAAGCCCCAGAAAACCGACGCTGGTTGAAGCACACATATCTAAAATTGTTCATAAGAGCACATAAAAGAATTCTCATTTTCTAAAATTCTACTTCAAGGTTTGTTCCCCCCAGTTTCACAGTCCCACTGGTCCCAAAATCAACTTAGCTCACAGATGACCCTCTAAACTGTTTCCTCCAATGACAACAGTGATAATAAAGTAGTCGGTGTGTACAAGGAAATTGAGGCGCAAGCATGTAGTGGATGATGTGTGCACGTCGTTGGCAAGGAGCTCACTGAGACGCTTCATATGAGTTTTAAGGATAAATGGACGTCAAGCTGTGCCGACACAGCATGAGCACACTTAATCTCCTCAAGTGGAGAGTGTCAGTCAACACTGCTGGGGCAGATAAGGAGTGCTGGAATGTAACAGTGTGCCTGTGTGTTTGTGTGCATTGGGTTGTTCGTGATTTCCGCTCGCATGTTGTACGTGTATAAAAGTCTGCAGGAAATTCAGTTTGTTTCTTGTGGAGCTATCACGACTTATAGTGTGATTCCCGTGTTTTCCCCTACTTCCCTTTCTCCTCCTCTTCCCCTTGTTTCTCTGTTTGTGTCACCTGTGGGTGTGACTGCACAGATCACCACCTTGCTGCTCTTGAGCTGTTCACCACTGGCACATCTGCTTCCCATCTTCTCATCAGCACTGCTGGGTTGTTTCGACCACTACAGTCTTATGAATATTACTTTAATTGATTTAAGAATATTTCTTTGACTATCTTTCTTGCTTGTCTGCCAGTCAGCTGCCACACTCAACTACAACCTTTGTGCCCACTCCCAACCTGCCACACAACTGTCGTGTCCTTTTTAAATTCTCCCCCTATTTCCAGCCAGCCTCTTCTTCCACTTTCTATTAAAATTTCTGCAAACTCTATTCTCAGAGTTTGTGTGTCCAGCATTTGGGTTAGTTTGTGCAAAGCTTTCAGACAAGAACGTTCACAAACTTTATCCAGAAAAACTATTTCTGAAGGAAATACACTGACTTACATTCATTTTACTGGTAATTTAATCCAACCTCCCCACCTCAGGGACAATTCCAGGATATTTTATTGTATTGGGGGGGGGGGGGGGGGGGGGGAGAAACAAAAACCC
>VURO01032789.1:5846-23091 GCA_015108175.1 Pelvicachromis taeniatus | reverse complement strand
TGAATGTTTTTTGTTTTTTTTTTTTTTGGGGGGGGGGGGGGGGGGGGGGGGACCATGAACAAAGCCTGCCTGTCTGTGTGGGTATATGTGTAAATGTACATATGTACACTTTTTACTTAAGTAAACGTTATAATTCTACTAAGTAGAATGAATAGAAGAAGTAGTTAATGAATAAGTACCTAAAGTAAATGTGAATTGTATAGAGTACTATATACATACTAGGTCATAATTTTAAATCCGCTAATGTGTATACCTCCAGCTGTTGGTGATTTAAAGTGCTTATATTGCTGGGTAGTTTGATCAATACTGATGCAGTTAATCTGCAAAATAATTAGGAATTAAAGCTTTAAAATAAATTGTACAAAGTAGAATAGTTGCATTCAAAATATAGTGGCATTAAAAGAAAGCAGCTTACCATAGAAATACTTAAATTAAGTAGAAGTACGTTAAACTTATAGTTGAGTCAAGTAATGAATAAGAACAACAGAGGGTTCTTATTCATACTCTCATCCAATGAGGCCACCCCCTGACATGTGCCACTTAACCTAACCCTAAGATCAGGTCTTTAGTTCCCATCCATTGTGGTGACCAGGGCTGGACTGGTAACCAGAATGCTCTCAAACCACAAATGTCTCTTCTCCAAATCAGCTGATATGGAAACTAAACATCATTCAAACACAAATCCAGAAGGAAACACTAAAAGATGAAGAAACTTGCACTGCAGATAGGAACTCAGTTGAAGGACTTAAATTAGTACTTAAAATGTATGTGTGCAGTATGACATTTAACAGCATATCTACATCACTGTATATGCAGATTGAAAATGAATGTGTGCAAAAAATGTGACCTATAGGTCTCCCAACACGGCCCCTGTAACTAAAACATACGCTCTTGTCATTCCACCCCATGCCCCCATATGGAATATACATGCAGCGTACTGTATGTGATATGTTAATAAATTCTGAACACACGCTAAAACGATGCTTGCCTCTCCCAAAGCTCCCATTCTCGCTGTTCCTCATCAATGCTTTCTGCTGAAATGTACGATTTGCAAAATGCAGTTAATGAGTTGTTGAAGGCTGAGAATGAATCCCATTCTAGCCGTAATTGTGTAAGGTTTCCCGAGGGGGCAAATATGTGTGTGTGCGTGTGTGTGTGCGCGTGCTCATACTAGATATTTTTTGCATGTGCACTTCAGCGCGTGTGTGTGTACTCACGTGCTTGTGTTCCTGATGCCTTTGTGCATGTACTTGTGTGTGTTTGTGGGAGTCATGTGAGCTTGTTAGTGAAAACAGAAGCATCTTTAATCTTCATTTGATGACTCTCACTTAGTGCAGGGAGCAGAAAACTGTAAGAATGAACATAGCGAGAGAGGGAGAGGAGTGAAAATGTTCTTGATTGTGAGGAAGAAGATGCTGAGGAGGAGAACTCACCAGGAGGAGAGCCAGACAGGGAAGAGTTGTTTTCACGCAGACCTATTTCTGTCACTCAGTTTCTAAATTTAGCATGTGCACTTTAACATCTATGTACAACATTTGTGTGCACACACACTCTTAAATAGTCCCTGTGTTTGTTTATTTAACTGATAGTATGAAGGACTAAAATGTGACACAAACGCCCTTACTCACTCTCTGCTGATGACTCACAGAGCCTAATATTAGCACATCCTTTCCTACTGGAGTAATGACTGTAGATGGGACATTTGATAGGTTATCAGCACTGTTAGTGCAAGGGCATTTCCAGGATTTTAGTTCCCATCCAGATGACATGAGGGCAAGGACCAATAATAAAGAGGAAAGGAAGGCGGAGGAAATCATAACATTTGATCAAAAATGAACACAGTGCAAAGAACTGCATAAAAGAAAACATTTGGTATGATAGTTCCTCTTATTCTCCAGCACTGACGCACCTTTCACTTTTGGTTCACCTTTGTGCTCATCTTTTTTTGATGCGTTTTCACACCTGTGATTCATTTGCTGTGGTCCGAATCAGCTGAGAAGTTTGTAAACTTGTAGCTTTTTCTTGTGTTGTTTTTTTCCAATTTAACAAAAGTATAGAAATGGGCATAGCGAGGCTTTGTGAAATAACGTGATTCTGTGAAACAAAGGCACAGACGAGCACTGCACAAAATCCCAAGTGCATCATATATGATACATGCATTTTTGAGACCTGTACATCATCAACTTCCTTAAAAGATTAACTATGAGCAATAAATTGCACAAAAATACCAGATGCAACAAAGATTGTGCAAGTCTCATATGCAAATTGATATTTGATTGAAAAAGTTTTCGGGAAAATATTTTACAGTTCAGGCTTTATGGGGCTAAAAAAAAGGCTGCATATTATACCAGACTATCAATAATTATGATCGACATGTTTTTGTACATCCGACAAATTCAGATGTAACAAGCAAGAAAAAGTTTGAGATTGTTGATGACAATGAGCTGTGATTTTAATGAAAAGGCTGTTTAAGCTAATTTCCCCCCTGTTGTGTTAACATGTATGAGGCAGTTTCAGTTGCTCAGTAATTCAAAGCAATGCACAACAAACCACTTTTTAAAACAGAATATCACAAACAGGCTGCCATATTTATCGCTATAACCACATCGTTTTTGTGGGTTTGCAGGTAGGCTTCCACATTTTCCACATCTTTGTGGAAAATGTTTCATCTACACTGGAAAGAAATGAAAATGAATGTAGGTAATTATGCTTATGGAAATAAAGACGAATATAGTGGATGGATGGATGAATCTGGAATTTGACTAACAATGTCTAAATTTGTCAAATCTAAAGATTTTTATTCAAAAATATTTAATTTTCATCTGTATTGGACTGAAGTGCCTTTCTGACACTATCAGTCAGACATAGAAGCAATGTGTTTATAAAAAGCTTTGAAAATGCCAGAATTTGAAACTAACATGAAAACGATCAGTCAGCATATTGGGCAAATGTGTCTGGGGTCGGCGCAACAAAAGTAAATACAGGAAGTAACTGATAAATGTAGTCATCTGACCAAATGTAAATAAATGATACACCGTGCTGTTTGTCTTGCCACATCTGTGGTCAGAGCATTATCTTTCCAAACGCCTAACATACAGATGATTTGTCACGCCCCTAGGCGTCTCCTAGTAACGCAAAGGTACCCTTTCACGTCCTTATGAAATGCTCGCTTCGCAGCTTTCTATTCCAGCCCTGTCCTTAACCATAACCTTAACACATTTATAGATTCATGCGAACCCGCTGTCATGCCTCAGCATGTTCATTCATTCATTCCTACCAGCTCTCACACTTCCGAAGCTTAACATACCAACAATTTGTCACAGTCGTCCCTATGTTACGCGTTGGGATGAGAACCTGCTGCTGTGGTACTCTGCTGCATCCCAGAATGCAAACCATAGCTAGCTATGGGAAGACCTTTAAACTGGGTTAGATTGAGGTCAGATCACATTCTCACAAGTTTAATTGGAAGTGGACTAAGACCACCTGCGCCAAAGTGTTTTGGTTCATACTGAAGTGTGTGATCCATGTTTACATCTACACAAATCATTCACAACGACAGAGGAAACAAAACATAGTTTATTTCAAGTGATCTTAACAGAATAAATAGACTATTGATAGCTATATAGAGATTTGTGCTGTCAGAGGGGACCAGTTTTTACCTGAAACAACTACACAGTGTCAGACTTGTTGGATCTGTCTGATTGAAGACTTCACTGGAGTTTACGTTAATCAGCTTTCAGCCGTGGATCTGTGGCGTGGAAGCACTTCTGTCTGCTGCCATGTCTGGCCAGCTATTCATTCCAGCACTGCTGCAATGCAGTGACTTGGTGATCTCTTCGCTTTTCATTCAGCACAATGAAATCCAGTTACCTTTAGCTGTGCGCAACTTTGTTTACGGTGCTAATTAGTGGCTCTTAGGACATTAACATGTTAAACTAACACAGTGAACATAGCAAATGAAAATGCTTGTTATTGTGAACATCCTAGGATGCTGTGCAGCTGCATGGAGATGCTGTCAAACATTAGGCCCAAGGGCCAGAATTAGCCCTGCAAAGTCTCCAATCTGACCCACTGAAAAATATGAAGGACATAAATTTGGGACTTTTAACTGTATTTTAATCATTTTACAGCTTTTTTCCTGCTGATAAAGACCTCCCCCAAGACAATTCATGCTATACCAAAGTCATTATGTAACAGTAAATTAACAGAAACTTTCTGTTTTGTAATTACAGCACAGTCTGGGGAATGAGCTAACAAAACCTGTTTCTGTAATTGTTTACATTTATTTCTTACAGTTTAAGACCAAAGACACATTTATTTAATTTACTAAAGCAGCATTTTCTTTGTCATGTTTAAAAACTGATAGATGTTGTTAAAATTGCACGCTTTAAAAAAAAAAGGTAATCATCTCAGGGATTAAATGTGCAGCTAAACTTCTTTTCATTGACAGAAATTCAATTTTTTTTTTACCCATTTAAAATCAAAATGGGCTAGGATATAAAATTAACTCAACAGCCTTGATTTAGAGTCTTGTCAGTGTATGAGAATCTTATTATTATTCACATAGTGTAATAAACCAAATATATGGATCCGTTTTCTTAATTAGCACATGATCAAACAGTTAGTTTCTAGACTTAAAAAAACTTGCTGAGCACGTCGCACCAGACACACGTCTTCTTTGCTCCTCTAACATGTTTTGAGTTTCTTAGGTAATAGTGGTTTCAAATTGTTGTAAAAATCTGCTCATTTGGGCAAGCTTGCTGTGACATGAGAATCATTTTTCCACAGCAGGCGCTCCATGGTATATCATTATCAGAGTACTGCGATGCTCCTGTGACACATTAACACTCATGTGCACGTCAAGCGCAGCAGAAACACTGAGAGTAGGCGCTCTCTGTGCCTCTTCTACAGGATTAGAGTGGAAAAACAAACTTCAGGCGTGCAAACCACAAAGAAATACACACTCACGTAGACATACAAACGTGGACATGAAGAGTGATGAATTGTGGTGCTGTGGTCTGTGGTTCTTTGTAAGTAGAAGTGAGAAAAGTGAAGATAGCAGGAGAAGTAAGAAAAGACAGACAGGAAGAGATGAAGAGGAGAAAAAGAAGGAAACTGGGTCAGGCAGGAGAGTGGAGAGGTGGGGCAGAGGGGAGGACTTGACTGTAGAAACGTTATTGACCCCCCCCCCCCCCCCCCCCCTCCCTCCCCCCCCCCCCCCCCCTCCCTTTTCCTTCTCCCCTCCTGCCCCCTTTAGCGTTCACCCTCAGTCTCTGACCAGCAATTACACCTCTCCAAATTATGATCTATACCGGTAGAGTGGACCTGACCATGGATGGAGATAGATGAAGATGGATTGAACTCTATCTCCTCCCTCTTTCTCGATCTCTCTCACACTTTCCTCTCGCACTCTCCCCCAGGTTTGCCGATGGAGACAGATGGTGCAGGGCCCTTGGCCTTGCCTGCTGCAGATTGATTATTGATCAGGAGGACAGAGATGGATTGAGGGGTGGAGAGGACACGGAGGTGCGGGGTGGGAGCAGTGCAGTTTAGGCAGGGTGGAAAAGTGAGAGTATTTCAAAGAATTTATGTTTTAAGAGTACAGCTGAAGCACTGCTGGAGAAGGAGAGAGGAAGAGGAAGAGGAGAGGAGGGGGTAGCAGAGTAAAGATGTGGGTGCAGAAAAGATTTTCTTTGGCTCAGCCATCAACCTTGAGAGGGAGCTATTGACTAAGCTCCAGATTTATAGCCCGACTCTAAAGGGTTTTGGTTCTTTTCAGGAGTTCTGTTTTTTTTTTTTTGTCAATGAATGTCCCACTCTCACATTAAATAGATGCTAATCATTGCTATGTGTGCGCACGCTGCATATCTGAAAAGCAAACTTGAATGAAGAAAAATAACTTTATGCGGAAACTTGTCGGCATGCTGTTTTAATTTTTAAGGGTCACTGGATTTTCTGATGATAAGGAATTATCTAAGCTTTCATTTCACTCAGATAAAAATATGACAGCACCAAAGTAACACTGGAAATATAATTTTTACATTGTCTACTTGTCATCTGTGAGTGCAGGCCAGTGTTTGTGTGGATACCTGCCTTTGTGTTTGTGGGATGAGTGTTTGTGAGTGTGCGGATGTGCTGGGAAGGTGAAGCTGTCTCTCCTTGCCAGACAGATGGCTATCAGCAAGGCTCCTGAGAGTGAGTGCTGCTTTACAGCAGAGCCAAGAGGTTAAGCTGCAATCTCCACTGTCTCTCTTTCTCCCTCTCTCTTATTTTTTCTCTCAGTCGCTGTACCTTTCATCTTCTCTGTGTGCATTTATGTGTGTGCGCGCGTGTGCTCATTTATTCCCTTTGCACTCCTATGTGTGAATATCAGTGTGTGTGATAAAGGAACAGAAGGAGCCTGTTGGCTGGTACGCGTGAGTGTGCTGGAGGCAGATACTGGAGGAAATAAACGATATGCAGGCAGCTGCCCAGCTCAGAGTTTACACTGGGTGCCATCACTGATGGCCATTCCTGACTGTGTGTCCTCACAAAGTCATTACTTAACTTAAAATGAAGGAAAAAAATCACTTCTGTAATTACCGAAGTGCTCACGTAGCCAGTTTTCTAAATATAGACAATAAATTTTACTGTCTTTCTTGTGTCTCCCTTTTAACTCTTTCGCATTTGACATTCCACATCACTTCCATATGTACTCCAGCCCCTAGGCAGAGTGGGAGTAATATCCCGCGAGGAAGCATCCTTGCAGGCTTCAGGGAGTGGGAGGATGGACAGGATGGATGCAGGATGGCTGAGTTTGTCCCTGAAGGCTTTATTTAGCCACTTATAGCCTGAAGGAATATTGCTAAATTAACAGCTGTGTTTGTATGTGTGTCTATTTTTGTGTAGGGGGTTTTGATAACCAATCACCTACACTGTGTACGCTGGAAGCATTCTGTAGGTGCTACAATCCAAAGTTGAGTGAAGTTTGTGCAATACAAAAATAAAGGCAGTCCTCGGTGGTATTTTATTTGTTGCTATTCAGAGTCGACCAAACAACTAAATGTAGCTTGAAAAGGTTGAAATGTAATTATGGAAAAAGCAAAAAGAATTTAGTTTTTTATGTATTATAAATAATACATAATACAAGAGACAAATACATACATTGCATGATTTGAATTTATTTATGTGTCGCAATGTTTAAACGATTGCCCTTTGAAATTAATACAATAAAATACAGAACTGTGCTCAAGTCAAAAGCCAAGTCGAGTTTTTTATATTTTGCCAGAAAATTAAAAAATAGGTTCAGTGATTTATTGGAACATGTCCAAACACACACTGAAGCACAGTCCATGTGCAAAAATGAGTCAATACAATTCTAACAGTCCACTTCTATGACCACCTTTGTTCTTCAACACAGCCTGAAATCTCTTCGGGAAGCTTTCTTGTCATTTCCTTTAGCTGTCTTCAGGCTTCTTTAAGGACATTCAAAGCTCTTTTTTGGACGTTGGCTGCCTCTTGTTCTGTTCTCTGTCAAGATGATCCCACACTGCTTCAATAATGTCTGGGCTCTGGGGAGGCCAGTCCATGACTGATAGTGTTTCATTGCATGTTGTTTTTAGCCAGGTGTGCTTTTATGGCACTGGCAGTGTGTTTGGGATCATTGTCATGCTGAAAAATGATTGTTCGTAGTTCCATCAATTTTGACAAGCTCTCCGTCGAACACCACTGACTGAAATGCTGTCTCAAACCATGACAGAGCTTCCACCGTGTTTTATAGATGGCTGTAGACACTTCCTGTTGTACGTTTCTCCTAAACTCTTCGGTAAACTCTGACGATTTGGATTCATCGGTCCATAAAACCTGTCACTGCTGAGTTTCAGTCCCTTCCACTGAGAACATTTCTGATGAGAATTCACTGAACAGTAGATGGATCAACTAGAGCAGCGGTGGGGACTCCAGGCCTCTAGGGCCAGTGTCCTGCAGGTTTTAGATGTGTTCTTGATCCAACACAGCTAATTTAAATGGCTAAATTAACATGTCTTGAAGTTCTCCAGAGGCTGGTAATGAACTAATCATTTGATTCAGGTGTGTTGACCCAGGGTGATATCTAAAACTTTCAGGACACCAGCCCTGGAGGCCTGGAGTTTCCCACCCCTCAACTAAATGGATAGTTTCATTTTTTAGGTCTTGTGTCTGGTCTTGATTTTTTTCCCTTTACTTAAAAACATGATTTTCTTCATCTAGTGCAGATCACTTTCTTTTTTTTTCTTTTTAGACCTGCCACATCTCTTTTGTGCTCCACTTGTTCACTGTTCTCAAACTTTTAGGGACACACTGCACACCACACATCACGGTTCTGGGTCTTTTTAGACTTTAAATTTGGACTTTAAATTAAATGAAATATTTTAAGTTTGATTACTAGTTTGCTTATTGTGTATCTTTTCATCTTCATGCTATTCCTACCATTTTCTGTCTGTCTGAGGTTTTAGTTCTATAGTTGCTGTTTGTGTTAGTTTATGTGTTTCCCATCTTATCTTTCTCTCTCTAGTCCCCGATGTTAAGATCTTTTATGTGCCTTTATTTCCCTGTTTAATTATGGTTCTCACTTTCTGTTTTTCTTTGGCAGTTACTTATGTCTTGTATTTAGGTTTACTTCCCCTTGTTGCATTACCTTGATTATTTGCAGCTGCCTGTTTTCCCCCAGCTGTGTCTACTTCCTGTAATTAGCCCCTTTTGTATATATAGCTTCTGTCCTTCCTTTGACCTTGTCATGATATCTGTTGTTTAACTCTGTGTTTTTCCTGCCAGTTGGATTAGTTTTTCTCTGGATTTTTGTATTTCGGACTGCTTGCTATTCACCATTAAAAGATGTACATTATATTTAAGCCTGCCTACTTGCCTGTCTGCTTTCAGCTGCTGAAATATGACACCATGCTGAAATATGCCAAGTTTTTGGCTAATAGCTCTCCTGGAATCACCTTGTTGGTGCAAAAATAGTATTTTGTGCATTTTTCATAGATTCAACTAAAGAAATGAGAACAAATTATGTGTTTCTGTGACAGGCTGGTAGTAACAAAGTGCCTAAAGATACAACTTAAAAATGGTTGTCTGTTATGAGTAGACACAACACTGACTCATCCCCTGAGTTAGGTGCTGTATTTATGCTTTTTATGTTTGAATGATTCATAGGTCAGTGGTTCAACAAGCAACATAAAACGAAATAGAGAAAAACAAAAACAATCCATCTGAAAATGGTCAGGTACAAGGACTGGACTGAGTGAATTAAAGAAAACAGCCAATGTCCAAAAATAAAGCCTAACCCTAACCCCTAATATAAAGAATACTTTGAAAAAATATTACAAGGAAGTCTTGCTACTGGGAGGAAAATATAAGGAAATGAGGAATAGGGCAAGACGTTTTAAAAGTAAAACAATTATATCTGAAGGGCAAGAGTGGTTACTTGACCTCACATAATAGCCATAAACATGGCTCTAAAATAATGATAATAGTATTACATGGTATAGTGCAATAATAAATTATAATGTTGTTCAGTGTTTGTCTGATCCCCGGCTTACAAGCTCACCATTTCAACTTACAAACGCTGCTTGTTGTTATTTCTATTCAGGGCTTATTTCTGCTGTGCTGCCCCCAGGTGGCCAAAGAAATCAGTTTAAGCGGGTTAAAAACAGATTTTAAAGCTAAATTGAACTGACAAGACAAAGCAAGTCCCAGGTTTACAAGATGATAACAGTAATGCATATAGTCTTAACTTTCACTCTCGTTCTTGATGCGCGGTCTCTGTTGTAAAGTGTTACATCAACATAAATTAAATATACAAGTGCTTCCTGGGACCCTGTAATGTGAGTGCATTGTTGCTGAAACTACAAATTTGCATTCATATAATATTTATTACGTAATATTTAGACTTATCCACAGTCCATGAAACACAAGCTGGTAGACCAGCTTTTGATAATTTAGCTGAAGTGTGTAATACATCCTGACGTTTAGCAAGTTAGTGTTTACAGCGTTAAAAGGCTGCTTTCAGCCACATTACACATGCACATCTCCAGGACTGACTGTGTGGCAGTGGGGTTAATGAAGTTTCTCTCTGCTACACCACAGAGGAGAATTATCTAGTGAAGCGGGAGATGGCTGGCTCTCTTTCCAAGTGTCAACAAACAGTGGGGGAGTCCTCCATAAACGACAAGACGGAGCTGGTCATATTAAGCCGCATTATGCTGCCGTCTCACAAGTATTTGGTGAAAATGTAATCAGTCTCGCCACACAAGCAAATGAGTGCAGAAAATGAGAGGGGATGTGCAAACACACTCTCCTATGTGAATATCAGTAAAAGTAGCTTCACTAGTATACTGGATCTACATCTAATAACATGGACTAACACACTCATGAATGCAGACAAATACATATAAGCTGACCAGCCATTAAAATCTTCCCCATCCCTTAGATCACAGTTGGGGGTGCATAAATTTGCTGCAAATCAATGAAAGATCTATGGAACTTGTGCAAATTAGGTGGAGAGAAGAAGAGGAGAGGAGAAAGTGCACTGAAGAAGAGAAGCATAAAAGGAGTGTAAAACACCCTCAAGGCCTTCTTGTGTATCAAAGAGCATGGCCAGATGTGTGTTTAGCAGCTTATGAGCGTCAACAAAAACACACGCTCGTATATGCAAAACCGTCAGTTAATCGCCAAAGAAATCTCTCCACCATCTTCCATTCAAAATGATCTGAAATTGTGCTGCTTTGAATAAATATAGAAATTGCATAATGTTCATGGGAGGAAATTCGGGGATACCGTATATCTTTTATTAGCAGCCTGTCTCTTATTGACGCCCGTTTCTAATAAACGTCGGTTTGAAAACATGTCAGGACAAATAGACACCGGTCTCCAATAGTAGCCGGGCGACCTTCGACCCGGAAGTCCCTCCATGCTGTCTTCTTCTTCTTCTTCTTTTTAAATTTTATTGGTGGTTGGCAAACAACTGAATGGTGCATTACCGCCACCAAGTGGTATGGAGTGTGACTGGAACGTCGCTAAAAAAACCAAAAAAAAACCCCTCCATGCTGTAATTGGTCCTCATTACTCGGCCAGCTGTTTCCAATCAGCCGTCATCTACGACCAGCGGCATTTAAGCTGGATGCAGCGACGATCAAAGTGGGATTATTACACTGAACTGGAACTGTCGGCTAGCAAACCTGCTAACTGTGATTTTCTGGTCTTTCACTTCCTCTCCTGGAGAGTCGGCGGAGAGAAGTTTCGGGGAGCACCACTCGTGCACTGGGCTACCACAGACAAGGAGACACTCGGGAGCAAAGGAGGAGCACAATTGGGAACTGCATTATTTGTGAACTGTTAGAATATGTTTTGGAGCACTGTAAATAAACGCACTGTCTTTTCACCTCAGTCTAAAAACCACGCCTGGGTCCTCTTTCCCTCTCACTTCAGCAACAATTCAGTCTGAGAAGGGAATAAGAGCCGGTCTCCAACAACCGCCGGTCTCTTTTAAATGCCATGCCGGCCGGATAATTTTTTGAATAAACGCCGGGGCTACTAATGGAAGACATATAGTATGTGGACAGACACCGTGAGGATGGATACTATGTGTGGATATGAATATGTGAGTATGTGTATGTGCATGCTCTCAAAAGGGTTTTGTTGTGAAAGAAATGTTTTATTCACTTTTCCTTTTCTGATGTCCTTTCGAAGAATCTACTTTTTCTGTTTTCTGAGAGACAACGAGTCTGACCTGAATGAGACAAGCAAAGAAAGAGAGAGAGAGAGAGAGAGAGAGAGAGAGAGAGACAGAGACAGAGACAGAGGCACAGTAAACATCTGAAACCAAGCCAATCATGAGAGAAAATGCAGAAGAACTACGAGTGCAGATTTGTATGTGTGAGGCTCTGGACAGTGAGAGTGTGTGTGTCTGAGAGTGTAAGACTGTTGTTGTGCACCCCAAGTGACAGGTCCCTTTAAAGTCCTCACACTGGTTGGATAGTGGAGTTTGTAAGTTTTTGTTTTAGGTTTGTGTGTGTGTCTGTGCACATCAAGCTAGAGGAGAGACAAATTTCTCACCTTGTGTTGATGTCTATTGTTGTGTGATGCGTTATATATCAACAACATGCTCCCATAACTGCCTTTCTGAAAAAGAAAAATGCTTTTTCTCTTTTTGGGTAAATCTAAGGGGCGGAGACCGGGGACAGTTTTTCACAAACAGGCGTCCGTGAGGAATAGTGACTCACAAATAATTTCTCAACAAGTGCTCAGCTTTGATGTAAAACTGAGTGCTTCCATTAAAAAAATAAAAAAAAAATCTCACCCCATAGTTCATCATCTAAAAAAAAAAAAAATCCCTTCAGTAAAAGTGATTTTGTTTTTGTGAACCAAGAACTCCGGTTAACATTTCTGACCATACCATCATTTGTTAGCGTCAACAGTGAACAACAAACATAGCTGGATGTATCAAGATGTATTATGTTGTTAAAAATCGGTGTAAAAACACATTTCTAAGACCAAGCGTCCCTTTTTGCAGTCTTTGATGAATATTTGACATTTTGGAATAGTACATAACCTTTCTTATTATTGCTAAAGTGTTGCTACCTATCTGCCCCAACGATAAAATTATTCAAGAATACTTAATGCTTACATTGGCATGAGAGCAATTTACATATATGTTGCACACTGTATATAAAAGATGAATATAGTAACCATGTTCGATTGATTAAGGAAGTTCTATTGTTGGAGATTACTTGGCTGTTTTCACATTTGCTAGCTTGCTGTTTAGCAACTGCATGAGACGTGTGAGGGGCAGATCTGACACCGCTTGGCAGGGTGGCAATCACACCCCATCAGCCTTTTATGGCTGAGGGGTACAATAATAAAAGTTGAATTGAAAGCACCATGTGACATGATTAACTGTCATCAGGGGGAGTTAAAATATTATGGAAAAATGTATTGGCATTTTGGCTGCTTAGCGTTTATACATGCATTTGACAAAAATATCTTTTGGTAATGTGAAAGTGCTGTTGGAAACATCATCTGATCACCTTGACCAGACCAGCGATGGTGCGAGCTTTGCTAACGAATTGAAAAATGTCTTCCCATGGCGGTTAGTAAAAGAAATTCTGTCCGTAAAATGATAATTCACAGAATCTTGCTTACTTGCCAATGTTATCTCTTTTTCTACACAGCTCACACAGATCAACTGATCTCAAGGAAGTGAAAACAGCCAACAGATGCTTTCATAGCATGCTGGTCTCCGATCAGTCTCCCATCAGAGACCAGAGGGTTTGTGAACTATGTGCAAATAAGCAGAAAAAAATGATTAAACTTACGCTAGTATTAATAGGACATGGATATGCTCTCAAAATGCTGATCCTGTCAAAATTTAAGTGGAAACTGAATCAAGCAGTTAAACTAGTTTCCAGAGATGCCATAAGATAGCATTAATTTAAAAGATGGCTACAAACAGGAAATGACAGCAGCTCAACAGAGAGGTAGCTTGTATTTAGCTCTTACTGGTTTAAATTAATGTCTGTCTTTTAATTTCACTGGACAAGCAGTGCTTGCCTTGCTTGACACTGTTAGAGCCCTTTGAATGGTCTGCCGTAAAGGTGTTTTATTCATCTTCTCAACTTCAGTAGGGTCTACTACTTGCAAATTGAACATTACATTGCATTCAATAGGACTTGAAAAGTAGTCACTGATATTGATCATTAGGAAAGTGCTATTGTTTTTATAGACATCTATCCAATCTGACTTATTTTTGCAACTAGAAGAGTTTGTCCGATGCTGTCACTTATAAAGAATTAAAATGTAAGGAACTTCTGCCTCAAAATGGCTATTATGTAGATATGTGTAACTTAGATGTGTAGTCTATGACACTACACAATGCATGAGAGACTACTTAATGTTGACAAGCATGTGTGTTTTCACAAATTTCAGGTTATATTATGCAAATGTTCGTGTTTAATATGGCACTGCTGCTCTTATTGTCACAATTCCCTCCAACTTCTCTCTTAAAATTTGACAGTGATGAATGTCCTTGATAGAAGTAGGAATTGTCTCACACTGATCTATGTCAATAGTGAAACAGGAGATGACAAGTCTATCCTCTCAGTCAGGACATCTATTGTCTCCCTTTTTCTTTTTATCACTGTTTTTTTTTAACTTTTCCCTCTCTCTCTTTTTGCCAGTCTACATGCTGATACTATGAAGGGGAGAGGGGTGAAATGGGAGGTGCAGATGCTCCTCTGAATGAGAGTTTAGGAGGACCTCGGTACTGTCTGTGAGGTTGATGAAAGGACAGAGAAGAAAGACTGGCGGAATAACGAAGAGGGTGAATGGAATAGAAGAAAGGGGGTAAAAATAAATTGTGAATAATGTATATTGCTGGCCTCCTAATGCTTTGCCGTTTAATACAGGCCTAAATCCCTCAACTTCTCGTAAAAACTTCAACAATTTCGCAGTCGAGTAATCTTTCGATTTAATAACCTTAAGCTTCCCTAGCTCCATAAATCTGACGTTCTTACGCCTTCCCTCCCCAACCTCGCCCTCCCCTCCCCATCTTCCCTCCTTCCTCCCTCATTCCAAGCCTCTGTGCATTTTATCTCCATAATAGCACAAAGCGGAGCGAGCTGCCTCGGTGGGAGAGATAAGGAAAATTCCTGCCCGTATTTTAATAGCTTCGCTCAGCTATCTCTTCCTACCAACTCCTCAGGAGCTGCCAGCCAGCGCACTCACCTTGGACACAGCACCCAGAGGAGAATCCTACAGAAAGGCATGACTGCCGAACGCCTGGTGTCAGAGTGTGTGTGTGTGTGTGTGTGTGTGTGTGTGTGTGTGTGTGTGTGTGTGTGATGACGAGTGTGTTGGTATTTGTGTGCTCAAGTGTTTGGGAAGATATTCTTGTGTGTGCATGCAATTTGGGTCAGTAAATCTTTTTTTTGTAATATGAATATCTGTGTTGTTTAGAATGCAAGCTACAAGAAAACAATCTGCTAGATTCAATTGAAACATTTGGTTATAGTTGAGTTAAGACATTAATTTCAGTCAGGGATCAAACTCGCACAACGATACTCACAAATGTGGTTTACACAGATGTCTTTCATGTCTACATACCACATGAACACCTGCTTTTGTAGAACACTTTGAAGAAAGCAGCTGATATTTAAAAATCTGTTATGAACAAATGAAAACTTACATGTGATTCACACAGAGCCAGATCAGTCTTTGAACTGATGTTCTGTGAAATAAAGTAGCCTCTGCTGTCTTGATGTTAGCTTTTATCAGTTTTTGTGCTCATGAAAATGGAGTACCTGTTTACAGATGAGTAATGGAGGACGGAACTAATAAAAACAATGCAAAACTTTAGTAGGAGTGTAATTTACATCCTCTATATTTTTTTTCTGTAACTAAATAATTTCAATTTTGAATAAAAGGACTTAGCTCTTACTTATGTAAACCACTGCTGTTACTAATGTCTCTTGGGTGTCTAGGTCAAGAACTATACATCCAAGATACAATCTAGTTCCCATACTATACCAATTCATGGCTTATAAACAGCCAAAGGCCTCATCTGATAGATATGTCTCCAGCTGCTTTTTTCTCACTCACAGATGGTGTTACAGCATAGTACAGTGTGGAGATCTTAGCGCCTGCTGCACAGGTGCCCCATGCAAATAGCAGAGTCTCTAGTGACTGCAGAGAGAAGAAAATTATTCCTCAGTGGCTTCACACCTACGCCTGATCCCAATCTTCACACTCACAGGCTCACAGGCTTTGAGGCACATTTCATTGAGAGCCTCTGTGTCCCATTGTTAAAGAGTCGAGAGCACGAGGGCTCTTACACAGACATTTTGAGCTCTTCATGCATACTTATGCAGATCACAGGACTGTGACGTTAAACACAGGTTTACAAGGGGAAATCCAAAGGCAAGGACAAGAACAAACAAGAAGGGAAGAAGCAAAAGTGTGACATCAACATAGCGCCATAACATTTCACATTTGGGCTCTAGATACACAGTTGGCTTGCTGTGATCTAATTAACAGGTGCTGTTGCTGTTAAGAAGACTGCTGGAATTAAAAATGGAAAAAAAAATGTATGGCATTCAAACAATAACACAATAAAATCGTTTTTTTTAGAATTATTTGTAGAAAATCTCATCTCATCTCTCATCTTCTAACTATTGCAGATACCTCTCTCCATGAGCACTGGGCCATGTGGAAATCCACAGATTGCAAAGATGTCTGCAGAGACAGGCCTGCACACAGACGTACAACCAGCTGAAACAATACTGAAGCCCTGGTACACCAGCTATAATGACATCACTTTGCTGAAAGGGCAAAAATAGCAACCATATACTCATTTTAAGGGTGGAGATCTGAACTGGGCCCTTCAATGCTAACTGTCTTGACTGAGTGCCCAGCCAAGCCGGAGGCACCAGGGAGGGATAACTTTTAAGAGGGAAAATTAATGTTCCTTATTTTTTTGGTCTTAGAGGCAGAACTAGGATGAACATAAACAGTATTTTGTCCCAAAAGAATCAGTCACTAATGGCATTGTCTCCTTCAGGGACCACTTACCATAACAAAAAAAGCACCTGTTTTGGAGTTCAGGAACTTCATTCATTTTAATCTCTTGCTCTGAGAAATTAATGAAATCATCAGAGACACGACTGTGTTTTCCATTTAAGCTGCTGCAGCTGATGTTATTATCTAGAGTGCTTTACAGTATGTGGGAACAAAGTGACCCGCTGGAGGAGACTTAGGACTTGACAAACAACCGATACCTGTGGGAATCGAACCTGTAACTGCTGGCGTACTCCACTATCCATTACTATCCATTAAATATAAAGACCTTTTTCTTGAGAGACCTGATCCAAAGTCTCTCAAGAAGAGACTGAATCCACCAACAGTCAGGAACTTCCTATAAAATTCTAACTGACTGATAGACCATGCCTGTTTATAACCGCTATGTTATATACTGTAGGTGATATGGATTCCATTTACCTATACTAATTAACACTTCAAAGGGAGATTTTAAATTTGCATTCCACTGTCAGGAAATCCTATTACATTGTTTTGATGTGTGCCTGCCAAAATCGAGCCCGACATACAAAAGCCCACATGTTCTAATAACTTTTAATCCATCTGAGTCAATAGACATCAAGGTGTTTATGAATATTAGCATCCTCTGTCAGAAAAATTCCTGACACAACTATTCCTGACAACAACTGCTGGATCTTTT
>VURO01032787.1:22742-45213 GCA_015108175.1 Pelvicachromis taeniatus | reverse complement strand
TTTTTTTTTATTATTAAAATTTTTTTTTTTTTGTTTTTTGGGGGGGGGGGGGGGGGGGGGGGTTCATCTAAACACCATCTGGTTCATTAGATGGGATGATGAAAGCTAAAAAACATCCTCACCTGCAGAAAATGCAAATGAAAAAGCTGAAAAACTGCCAGTATTAACTGTCGAGAGTATAACGCCATCATTCTTTTTCTCCGTCTGTTTTTGGATGCAATCATTTGTAATATGTTTTTGAACTGGTTGTTTTCTAGAGTGGAATGAGTGTTGAGTGAAAACTGAGGGCACACTTTTGAAATTTTTTAACAGAGAGTTTAAAAATATACATGCAGGCTCAAATATGTACACTTGGTGCTGAAGTTTCTGGTTGTCTGTAGGCCTCGGCCTTGTATTGTAGGTGATCATGATTGACTACAATTATTAGCTTTTTTTAGGGGGGTGGGGCATAAAAAGGATTCATTTGACAGCACTCACTGACTGACCAATAGGCAGGCCAATGGGAAAGTCCGAACATTTAAGGAGAATTGTACATTTACACAAGTTAGGAAGGTCTCTTAGAGCCATTTCTAAGACAGATTTGAAGCTCAGCAGTTCAAACAACTGTTTGCAAATAGATCTGGATGTGTTACCAAATAACATATTCTTGAGGAAGACCCAAACTGTCACCCTCAGTCGAGAGGAAACTGATTATGATGTTCAGGAACAACATAGGAGCCACAAAGGCTCAAGCCTGAACTAGAAACAGCTGGAACAGCAGCATCATCTTTGGTCAGACAAGATAATGATGAAGTTATTTGGCCACCGTGACAAGATGTATGTTTGGAGGAATGAATACAAACGATCGTACACCATCACAATCACATTATTAAACCTGTTAGCGAAGAGCTGCAAATGGTTTCATATTCTTCAGAACTTTCCCCCAAAATGTCTGGGAGTCCACAATGATTTGGTTCTGAAAACTCTTTCTTGTATTTGACAAATGTCCAAAATACAATTAATTTAGTTGAAATGTACGAAATTGAATCTGCATTTGAGAAATGCAGTATTGCATTTTTCTGGGACGTAGAGAAAGAATTGCTTTGTTTCGGTACACCGAGTCTTTTGAAGTCGTTAAAAGAACGATCGAGCTGTGTTGAGTATTGCCTTTGAATTTCCTGTAAGAAAAACATTTTCACTGGTTTATTGGAACTGAAAACCACTGTTGAGGCAAACGGTGCTTGATTAATTACTGAAATGGTGCAATCATTCTTTGTGACCTCTCTATTTCTTGAGTTTAATGGACAATCCTGCTGCAGTTATGGGACTCTTCTCAGCTTAAACCCCTCTCGGCTCTAGTTATAACACAAATTCCTTCAAAGTTCTCTTCTTTTTAGTTTTGATTGACAGACAGTTTTTTTTATGTGTGATTTCCACGTTTCAAAGAAAGTTCAACCTATTTTATCAACTCACAATCTCTAAAATGTGTATTTAAGTTTTTTGGATGTACTTTGGACACAGTCTTTGAGACATGTCTGCTTTCATAACGGCAACTTCCTAAGAGACATTTAACTAAATATCAATGGGGTATATATGCATATATTTAACCTTGTATTGTGTGGATTAGAGAAAAGTTGGAAATTTCCATGACATCCATGCCCATGATGACTTTTTCTGAACACAATTTTATTCCCACTGGTGTCCTTGAGAATAATCGTTCTAATTTGTCACTCACTGCTGTGTGTCTGACCCTGGATTCCCTCGAGGGGGAGAAATCAAAAACGAAAATCTTTGTGGAGGTCAAATAAATATCACACTCGTGAAGCAACATAAACATCATACTGTTGTCCTCTGTAGTGACAGATAACTGTGTTCACGATTTAGCAACATTTTCAAGAATAAAACTAGTGAGAGCTTTTGGCATTGTAAGTAGGTCAAGTAGGTATATTTTCACAGACAATCCTTCTCGTATTTGCATAATTCAACTGGAAACCGGATAAGGTGATAGATGGTAGCGGAATCATGACTGATGTGGGAAATGGTTTGTCGTGGAGGTGGGAATTGGGTGAGGGAGGTGAAGGGATTTGCCCTGATCAATGTCCAGTTACTGGCCACATCAGAGGAGCTGGTGGGCAAGCAAACAGCAAGCACTGCTCCCCTCCCTCTAATCTGCGCCTCAGTAATCAGAAACATATGGCTCCCTATAATGACTCCACTGTTGTCCCATGAAGTAGAACGAGGCTGTAAGGGTCACATATATGTGTGTCACTTATATGTATACACACAAGCACAAAGTCGCAACGATGGAAACTATATAGCCAACACTTCCTTCCACATGCCGTCAAACTGCAGCCACATAAAGTAAATAGATCCTGAGATCCATTTAGGCAAACATTTCTTTTTTTCAGGTTGTTGCTTAAGTGTGTTTATCTAAATGGATAAGAGTGGTGCCAGTGTCAGTGACTTGGCCTATGACTCACAAAACAAAGATGTGATAAAGCAAATCTGATGGGGGTTGTAAAATGGGAAAATGTGTCTGCAGGGTACAGGCATGTTTCTGTGAATGCATTTAGTAAAAATGGAGAGAAAGCATTCCAAACAACAAAGCTGTACAGTTTGTTCGTCACAGACAGGACTGATTGTCGGGACAGCTGGGGTTCACTGCACAAAAACATAAACCATCTGTTTATTTTCCTTGGGTTTGGGCGGACACAATGGGTCTTGTGCTCATTTTCCATCCCAGTATCTCTCTTTTTGCGGCTCTATGATGAACCAAGTAAGCAGTGAGGGGGGAAAAAAACCAAAAAAAAAAAACTTTGGGTCAGCCTGTGGAATTATGTGAAAGCTGAAACCCCTAACCATATTATGGTGTCTGTAGTCCCACTTTACTGTGCAGGTAGTGGATAGATGGGACAGGGGGAAGAGGGGAAAGGGGAAGGAGTAATTGAAGGAAAAGGAAAACAGGCTACGGGCACAAATACAAGAGAAGAAGAGCTTGTGAAAAAGAAGAAAGAAAAATGAAAAAAAAAAAAAAAGATTCTGACTGATCTGCTTTGTATTAGTCATCCAAACCATTTCCCCTAATATGCTAGTTCCTTTAAATTATGCTGACAAAGGGGGAAAATTCAGGGCAATTTGAAGTCCCAGACAACTGTTTGCACACCCTTCCATGTGAGAGAAGAGAAAAAAAAAAAAGAGTAAGAAAAATCTCCACTTGGACAGAGTAAGAGAGACGCTGTGGATCAGTTATATTCTGCACTATTTGCACTAGTTGGTTTTTTTCACAAATGAGCACGAATAGTGCGTGAGGAAAACCGTGTGTGTCTTTCTGAAGTCCTACCGCTGCAGTAACGATGCATGCACTGAGCTCAATGTGAAAGGTGTCAGATAAAACAAAATGGGTTTTCACACTGACTTTAAGAACAATAGCGATATGCTAGTATATCCCAAACTGAGCCTCATCTATAGTTTCAACTCTCTTGACCTAGTTTCATCACTTTACCAGCTTGTCTAGGCATCTATTTGGGAGGTCGGCTTGTTGTGTGGTTGCTCTTAATTTGTGCATTAAGAGCAGCCTATTTTAGCTCTGAGCCAACGCATGGAAGTTTTGGGTCTATGATAATGACAGTCTCAAATCGCAGAGTGTGTAGATGTCACTGGAAATCTATAAACACTTTTGATGCTGGTGCCCCCCCCTTGCCTCCCCACTTCTGGTTGCATGCTGACCTCAGTCTTCAGTGGTTTTGGCTCAAGAAAAGCAGCAGCTCCATTTCCAGTAAATGTCATTTCATAGTTACTGCATTTCCACAGGGCTGAGAAACAACATTTAATGTGTAAGAAAGACTGCAATTAGACAGCGTTTCTCGCAGACAGCCTGTCGACAGGGATAAGAGACGGGGGGAAAAAAGCCCATTTTTGAATCTCCTCTGGCCATGTCTGATGCAACGGATCAGCCGGGGGAATGACAGCGTTTGAGAAAAATCGCACTACAGCAGACACAGTAATGTCAGACATTGTTTGAACACTTGAACAAAGAGCAACTGTTCATTCGAACTTCAATCAAACTTTACATCACACTGAGGTTTTTCAAGAAATAATTTGTGCAAAGTTTGTGAACACCGTGAAACATTTCAATAACAGATTTTCAAAATCAAAAGAGAGCTTTGCAGAGAATATTCTTTTTCTCCACAAACCCCTTGCCTTTGTTTCCGGTGTATGCCTTTGCATGTAGGCGATACACGTTTCTTTACACTGAATATTTCTTACTGAACCTAATCCACTGTCCTGAACCTACGCGGACAGTGAAAAACAGCTCATGACTCAGGCCATGGTTGAATTAATATCTTCGACCACTTTCAAGTGTAACTCGATTCCACTTTCTTTCTGCTTTGCATTGCAGAAAATATTTGTCTTTTTCCCCCTCACTCATAAATTTCTTTCTTCCTTTCCTTGCAGGGACTGAAATGGCTACCAGATGTGGTTCCAATCTGTTCCTGTTGCCATAGAGACACAGGGACTGGAATAGGTTTTTTGAGTCCAGGGCTTTTGGCTGACTCATAGGCCTGAGTTTTAAAGCCTCGCTGTTTCTATAGACATGGCGCATTGAGGGCGCCCCAGCTCCAAGTTATGTTTAGACTGGCAGCCGAAATGTCACTGAACCCCCTTTCCCACATGCCTAAACCTGACTGTTTGACCAAGCTTTGCATTATCCACTGCAGTAGCTCCTTTGTGTTCATTTACCTAGCAGTGCTACATGTAACATTCAATGCCAAGTCAATAAATGAGTAAAATATTACTTTTAGTTGATATAAAAAAGGACAAGTTCTGTAATCGTAAACCTTTTCTGTTCATGAACAGCAGGCACAGAAAGCCATCAAAAGTTGTACACATGCTTGATCAACACGGTTTATCCTGAGATTCTGTGCAGTGGTGACATGCAATGCTCATTCCCAATCTGTGAGTTTCCCACCACATGTCAAGGATGAAAAGACAGAGAACATGTTTTGGTATGCTCAGCTGAGAATCTTTTCCATCTGTGAGTTGCGGACGGGCAGATGGAGGCAGTTGTGTTAACATTCTTCTGTATTCTAGCAGTAAATCTGACTTCAGGCTGTTGTCACATGAAAGATGGTATGATTCTTTTTGGGGGGTGGGGGGGGGGGGGGGGGGGGTGCTCATCATGAGAGTGTACATTTCATTATGGTGTTCAGCTAACAATCCATATAGAAAGTTAAAATTTGATCAACGGGAATTAAGCAGCAGATCTGTGAAGCCCTACATTGGGGTTCTTTAAAGCCTAATGCCAATATCAGCAAGCTAACATCTGCTAATTAGCATTAATTAGGCAGATATTTGGTCATGAACCAAAAAACTGGAAAGTACTAATGGCTATTAAAGCACCACATGCATGCACCATATATGTCAAAACCAAATGTCATTGGAATTCATTCAACGCACATTTGTCTTGGAAGAAATAAAAATAAATACAAATAGAATAAGAGTATTTAATCCTCAACGTGACTAAAGTCGGGTAATGTCTGAAAATGCTGATGCAACAGAATCATTAAGGTTCATCCTCTTTGGACCATGAATTTAAGTCCAATAATTTGTTACAATTCATTCAAGTCCAAAGCAAAGTGGCGGAGTAACTGGCACTTTGCCACTTGTATGACAAATAAGGAAACCATCACCACAATGATTAAATTGTTTGCTCTGCTCTAGACAAGGAAAGATATGCCATCTTTTTAGAGTGCTCTGCAAAGGTCACATCAACATTATTGCTGTCAGTGTCAGTAAAAGGATTTATCACGCTGCTAACTCCTTGAAACGTCCATAAAAAAAGAATTGGAAACCAGGCTTATGTTTTGTAGCTCTGAAAATGTAGCATAACACATATGTACAGCTGTAAGTAGAACATCATGTCAAAAGAGTAGAAACCTAAACAAAGCCACTTCGTCTTCTGATTCCAATTACCCATCACATGACCTATCCATCCATCCTCATATACAACCATTCATCCTCCTTCATTGCCTTGTGGCCCAGTTTTGGCTATATCCCTTTTCTCCCTTCCAAAAGAGGACACATATGCGGCGCGTGATTAACTCCTTAACACAGAGTTTCCACTGTTTTTCCTTCATGAAAGAAGCTCTTGTCCCCCCATCCTGAAGGAGCCAAACTGACAGTCCCCTGGTTCCCTCAGGGTCTTTGAAGAGTCGCTATGACCGAATGACTGTGAGGAACATCCCCAGGACTGTGTAGCCTAACAGCTTAGACTTAAAAGAAAGGATAACATATCAGTGGCTCTGTTAAGGAAAATACAATACATGATGCATTACTAAATATATATATATTTCTTTAGCTTATTGTTTTTCTAGTGAACTGTACATGAAGCCCAAAGGAGGTCATGATCCCATGAAAATGTCCAGGAGATGCAAAACGGTATACAATGATTGTCACAAACTGATTCAATGAGGACTGTTTTTAAAGCTCTCTATAGCTACATGTATTGCTTTTTTATTCCAAAGAAGTAAATAAGGAAAAACCAACCAAATAACCATACACAAAATGAAAAACAAATCAAAACAGCTATGAAAGAACCACAAAAGACAAAATACACCTTACAGTCAGTAATGTTTTTTGCAGCTTTTTAGGCCCTTTTCTACAAAAATGTTCTGTAAGCCAAAAACCAAAAAGCACATACCAGTCAGATAAAAATGGCCATTTCCTAATTACAAAACATTATGGTCAAAAGTATATGGAATTCAAGGAGTGGTATTATAGTACGACTGTACAACCCTTTCTGCGCGAGTTGTTTTTTGTTGCAGGCAATAATAACAAATGGAAGGAACATAAAAGGTTACAAGGTTCTTCTGCAGCTATCAATGCCATATAATTACACTCTGTGTCATGCAGTTAAGTTTCACATAAACATAACATCAACAGAGAACAATTACAAAGCCAATGTAAACTTGACCGGAGGAAAGCGCTCATATTCCAAGTTTGCTTCAGAGCCCAAACTAAGCGACAAAAGAAAACAATAAAGAGAATGCAACATAAAGGTAAATTCAATGACGTCAAGGAAAACATATAGGCACTGAAAAGGTCGTATAAGCACAGCTTACAAAGATAGTAAAATTTACACAATGTATACAATGTTGAAAAAACAAACAAACAAATAACCAGAGAAATGTGTTGTACCTTGATAAAAACACAAACCAGCAATATGTTGTTCATGAAATTAGCTGAGGATGTGACGTGGACTTCTCAGACGGAACGACGTCATTACTTCGTTGGTATAACTTTCTGCTTATTTTAACCCATTGTGCATTATTTTTAGCTCATTTTGTGACTGCTATTTTCATTTGTGTATATCTGAAAGAAAAATGGAATTATTCCAGTTTGACCATTCCACTCCAATACCATTTTTTTTTCTGTATGTATTTTAGGATCAGCAGTTGAAATTAAGATGAACAATATCATTAGGCAAAAATAGCTTTTTTTCACTTAAACCGATCCACAGTTGAGGCAAATCATAAGACCCGAGTACCATCTAGTCTTACAGTCTAGACCGTTTTATTTTAGCATGATTCCGATAGCTTAAGATAATCTGATCCTTTAAGGTAGAAAAGATCTTAGTCAAGATTTAGTTCCACAAAGTACCAAGGTGGCATAACACACAACGTAATTTGAAATGAAAATACCTTTGAAGCGATATCAACCTCACTTTTTGACTAAACTGAAAGTGCACAGAGACACACGGCAGACTCCTTCTGTAGTCTTTAAAGAATGCCACTAGTGGTGAATATTTGAACAAAACTATATTTTACTTCTGATTAATAGGAGGGTAGCATATAATGGTATGCTTTTTTTTAAATAAAGCATACAAAACTAAAACTGATTCGCTATCACACAGAAAGTACGTGAATTTAAAGTGAGTAATAAGCATGAAATAAAATGAGGTGAGCTTTGGGGTTTCATTTTTGGTTTAGTGGTTTAGCTGACTGAATAAAACATACAGTAAGAGCACATTATGATGGCTTGGGTTAAGCAGAAGTATGGAAAAGCAATGTATATAAAATAGGACAAAGGAGAGCAAAAGGCTAAAAATCCCTAAATGCTATTTTTCTGTACGGAAAAGGATTCAAAGCAGTAGTGACGCTCAAGGAGGAATTAAATCTGTCTCATAAGTACGGATAATTTCGTTAGATAATTCTAAATATAGTATTTCACATGTACCTGTGTCTCAAAATTTCTAATTTAGACGTGAAGAATAACATTGCTAAAAGCTTGGAGAGTAAAATTTAATAATTTAAGATATACTTTCTTTTGCTAGAGATGCTGTTCTGCAGCAAATACACCATAAATTAAAGTCAAATAGACCCTTATCTAAAATACAGAAAAGAGATGAGGATTATATCCTAAACTCATTCAGGTGCAGATCTGTATTCCTGTGTGTTGGTACATCTAATTTGGGGAAAAAATAAATAAAAAGTAGCTTGGTGTACTCCAAGGACCAGCTTTTTGGTTATGTTTAGTACACCTTTAGTACCTGTGGAGAGCATATATAAAATAGCTATTTTTCTGGCACCTGCATGGCAAATTAGTTATCCAACCTCAACAGCAATTCATATTCAATTGGTAAATAAATAGGCCCGAGACATTATATCAATTTAATCCAACCATGCTAAATCTGTGGCTGCAAGGTCACGTAGGAAAAATGTCTTTTTGCCTTAATTGGGCGACTGCAGTCATCAAATTATGCAATCTCAATTTTGGATAACCTGAAGGAGAGGTACTGAGTCCTAACACCAAGTTTGGTGTCAGTGCGTGATAGAATTGCTCACACTATAGATGTGTCCAAGTTCAGTAGCCATGTTTTTGGAAAGGATGTAACACTTTTGGTTATGTTATGACTTCACTTCCTGTTTGAAAATTATGATTGACTGCAATGAACAGGCACAGAAAAAAATCTCATGACTTTTGGTTTATAATTATCTTTATGCACTATGGTGAAGGTAGGAAAAAATGGAAATAATAATAATAATAATAATAAAACACAAGCGCAGTTTTTCAAAAGGGGGTCTCAAGTCCATTAAACACTTTTGGTTTTAATAAATCAAATGAAAACTCATTGCCCTTAAATAAAAAGAAAAATGCTACTCAGTCAGTTTTTAGTGCCAATTTTAAAGCTTCTTTTAAAAATACCACATGACAGATAATGACGACACCATCCACTGAAGACAACCGAATCCAAGAAATTCAACTAAACTTTTTAAGAAAAAAAATGGGGATGTGCTTCAAAAGTTAAGTTCCTGCAATTTAACCAGCTGATGGTCCTAGAGTGTTTATTCACTGAGATGAAACTTGGAATGGGGACAATTCTCTGTCCTTTTTTACAGAGTTTAATTGTTCAAAACCTTTTTATGATACAGTGTAAGGGTTGCCATACAAGCCAGTGGTAGAACTGAAAGGAAAAAAAATCTTATGGATGTCTAAGTCTATAAGCAAAATATAGTGGTGGACATACTGCAGAGAAAAAGAAATGAATGAACTTTGGATTATGTTTTTGCACCACTGCTCTCACAGTTGTGTCCAGCTTAGGCACAGGTTGTGGTGTGAGGTTGATATATAGTTGTTACTTTTAAAAAGGACTCTTGAAATGTAATACAATGATGTATATAGGTTATTATAATACACCTTACCAATATGACTCAACTGTTCCTCTTGATTTAAAGCACTTCTTATTCTTGACTGGTCCTGGATTTGCCCCAAACTCTAACAGTAAAATTACAATTCCTTGACAGAAAAACTATGTTGTGGTTAAACTTCCAACAAATGTTTGTCTTTTGCAAATCCATCATAAACTTTGTGCAATTTGTAGTTCAAAACACTTATTTCACAACCTGTGGTGGCATAATAGCTGTCTTTTGCTGTGGTGTTTTACTTTCAGATGTATCCAAAGTACCTTCCTTGCCTTTCTTCCTGGGTGGCTTTTTTATGGGAGTCTTCTTTGGTGTAGGATCCAGTGGGTCCCCTGTCCTGGAGCCGTTCAAGGCCTGCTTTTCCGGGCTCTTGGCTTCAGGGGTCTCAAGGTTGGTTTTTACAGGTGCCACCATTTTCTGTAGGCTACTTGAGGTGGGCAGCTGGGGTTTGGTGGAGCTTTGCTCAATCTGGCTCAATCCAGTGGAGCCGGTTCTCCTGGCTTTCTGTGGAGGTGTGGGCTTCTCCCGGTTTGCCCTTGGTGTGGACAGACCATTGGTCTTTGTCAGCCCCGTTCCCTCGTTCCTGTTGATGCTTTGGGTTTTTTCCTTGAGCTGAGCGGCAAGCAGCGTAGCAGCCTCTGAGTTCATATGAGGATGGATGACCTTTGGGCTCTTGGGTGGCTCCTTAGGGGTCTGCTTTGAACTGTCAACACTTTTCTTTTCAGGTGAGGAGCTGTGAAAATTACTTATCTTCTTGAGGGCATTCTGAACAACACCATTGATGTGCTCCATGTGACTGGGACTGCCATGCTCATCCCCAGACTTTTTACCTCGCAGAGGTTTGTGTTTTTTAGGGGAACCACTGGCATCTGCCTCCTGCCCCTCCTGTATCTTCTGTCGGTCATGATGCTTTTCCTTTATTTTTTGCCACTCTTCACTCTTAGATGAGCCATCACTTGAACTTCTCTTTTTCTCCTTAGACACCGCAAGTGCCTTAATTCCCCCCTGCTGCTCAGGCTGGGGAGACCCTGTGGTATTCCCGTGTATCCACGACACCTTGGGTTTAGTGGATGGGTCTGGTGGCCGTGGTTTGGGCTTGCCAGGTGAAGGCGGTGGCTTTCCATTGCGCTTGGCCTCTAATATAGGAGTGCCATCTCTATCCTTGCCACTGTTCTCATCCTCCTTCGACTGCTTGGAGAGGCGGGCCACAAAGGCATACTGTGGCTCACTGCCTTCTGTTTTGGTTACGCTTGTGTCTTTCAAGGAGGTGTATTCACCAGCGTCATCTTCATCGGGGACAGCTTCTGGTTTCTCTGCTGCTGGGCTGGGGCTCCGCTTGTCATTCATAGATTCTGAGGATCATTGGCAGATCAAGAGATGTTACTCAAAATGGTGTTTGTTTATTTCAATCTGTTTTTGCTGTTACAGCAGTACATTACTTGATATGGTCAATAACTGGGTCAATAACTGAGTCAATAACTGAGTCAATAACTGGGTCAATAACTGAGTCAATAAGTGGGTCAATTCGGCAACTTTATGATCTTACTCAAAATCCACTTTTGTCAAGAGACCCACATCAAAGAGAAACGTACTAAAACTGGCTAAAACATCATTTGCAATTTCATACTTCAAGATTAGACACTGACAGAATGGGTGTCTTCCACCAAACGTTTAAGGCTTTAGTCACTGTTTGGATGTGTGCAATATGACTTGACCGTTCCATTTCCTGTTTATGCTCTTCTTATTCTCAAAGGAGAATCTAAATTTAAATGGCATAAACACCAACCATTATGTAGGTATTAGAGAAGTGAGTGAGTCACTGGATAGTCACATTGGGGAATGTGATTATCTCGCATGTGGGTCATACAAGATAGCTGAACTGTTTTTTTTTTTTGTTTTTTTTTAAATAAACATGATTACTAACCTTCATGCGGAACACAGTAAACCGGCCCATCATCCCCGCTCTCAAAGGAAGAGAAGGACCCCTGGGATGACCAGGAGGAGGGGGAGTGCTGTTCAGTCACAGAAGGAGGCTCAATGAAGCTGCAGTTGAAGGTGTTCTCTGGGTCATGGTGGGCTACTGAGAACAAAAAATAAATGTCAAAAGGTCAGTCAGAGTTTTTATTGTGTTACAGGACAAACAGTCTGCCCTTACTCAGCCTCAGAGCAAAGTTGTAGAAAGCACTGGTTTAACTAACTCTGAAGAAAACCAGGTTTCACATGTGAGCTAACACACTGATATTTTCATACATATTTCACACATTCATAATTTAACAGCTCGAGCTGAATCCTCACAGCTGACGACATTTGGGTTTTCTTTACAATGTGCTTAGAAAATGTTAACTAACGAACAACACTCTTTATAATATATGATACACTAAAGGGCTGAATAGTAAGATAAAATGTGGCAATGTTATGTGGTTGCTTATGGTCTCTGCTAGTCTTTTCTAGTATTTTGTGGGTTCAGCAAATGGCAAATGGGTTCTTCATCATCATCATCTTCCACTGAGTCCTCTCCCTAACAATAAGTAGGTCAAGTCATGTTTCCCTCTCACAATCTCCCTTTTGCTCGCTCATTCTTCCGTCCTCAGACACTACAGCATTCTGCTAACCCTTCAGTCTCAGGACAGCTGCGCCTTCTGAAGGGTACTTAGGCTTAATCTTCCCATCTGGTGTGAACCGGACTCAACCGTACTGGGTGTTAACTTGCATGACCGGCCACATCAGATGCTCCTGTTTATATTCCCAATGACACATGGGTCCATTCGTTTGTTTAGACCTTAGATAAACCATCTATGGAAGGAATCCCCTAACTGCCAGGACATTGGCCAAGAACAAATCATGGCTTCTTTAGATGTTTTTTTTTTTATTATACCTAAAATGATTTGC
This sequence comes from Pelvicachromis taeniatus, assembly GCA_015108175.1. Classification (NCBI taxonomy): domain Eukaryota; kingdom Metazoa; phylum Chordata; class Actinopteri; order Cichliformes; family Cichlidae; genus Pelvicachromis; species Pelvicachromis taeniatus. Next base: position 32,644 of record VURO01032787.1, on the reverse strand, counting down.
TAGTTTAAGACATCTACAGCTAGATTTTTGCAGACTGACTTGTAGAAATGTTTCTCTCTACAGTCTTGCTGCACTTTTATTATCAGTGTTTGATATTTTAAAATGTTACAAAAGAAGAAAATCCAGCAGACTATCTGTTTAGATGTCATTTTTATATTCTGCCATTATAGCAAACGAGTCTGGCTTATCTGTCACCATAAACCAGTCTGACGTTTATTCTCTTGCTTCCCATGTGAATCCATGTGGCTCACACCATGTGACTTTCTGTTGAGCCTTTTTTGCTTTTTACTTTTTCTCCAACAACACAATGATTCAGTCATGTTTTACCCTTTAGTTCGCTGGGTTTTTATCCTAGTTTCAAATTTAATTTTAGGTTGCCCCTTTAAATCTATTTTGAAAGTCTAGGTTTTGCCTTAGAAATATGACTCACTTGGTTATTTTTACACCGATCTAAGACAGTTCCTTAAAAGGTTTCCTTCCTTCATTAAAACAAGCAGTCTAACTCCATGAACAAAAGATTTGATTTTGGGGGTCTATTGTCTTGTTTTATGTACTGAAGAGTGAACTGTATCAATCTGCTCTTTATATTTTATATGAATTATCTATAAAAATATATCTGAATGGAACTTCTACCTTCAATGTAAGATCAAAAAATATTTACGCTTAAGTAAATATTTGAATTATACAGAAATAAAATACATAAGACACTATATATGTTTTTTCCACCACTTGTGCAGGGTCCTCATAGTGTAGTGTAGCAACAGGCAGACAGGCACAGACTGAAGGGCAGAGGAATGTAGAGCAGCAAAGACTTCAGTCATGTTAGTCAACGATCTAACACATGGGCATTTTGCAAGTGATGTATGCAGTGATGAACAACTGCTGTCCTTAAAAACGGCTTGGTCCAGACTGCGAGTCTAGCAAGGAAGATTGGTATGCTGACTAGATGCCACTGTGATCCCTCTCTGCACGAAGGCCAACACACAACAGGGTTTTATTGACCTATCTCCACAACAGAACTCCACCACCACAGTTGCTCAGTAGGGTGGTGGAAGTCTAGAGGATACAACAAGAAAGCTGATAGATCAAACACCTGGTCCATCTCTAGAAATCTGTGCACTGAATAATAATGTGATTCACCAGTAATAACAGTAAATAATATATTTCAGCCTAAAACAGCATAGACCCATGTTACAACGTTGCATGTATATTCTAATATACAGAGCCAGCATACAGCCTATAGCCATTTGGACACTTCTTTTTTTTTAAAAGAATAAATATATACAGCAGAATAACAGTAACTGGGTCATTCTAGTAAAACCCAAAGTGTGATTTTGAGAAAGTATTCTGACGATTTGATTAGATAACTCCCAACTACGCTGTGAGAATTGCAGCAAACACATTTGCAATACCAGCCGAACTTTTCCCGGATAAATAAAGAAGAAAAGAATCAGTTGGTGCTGGTCTTAGCATTCATCCATGAGGAAACATTTGGAAACAGAGGAGGAAGGAATGCCAGACAGACACGAATGTGCAGGGTGTGGAGTAAATATGCTTAGAAAGGAATGCTAAAATGCAAGCAAACAGCATTAGTTTCAAGAGGGAAATGTCTTTTATTTCACCCCTGACGTCTAAAATTCGGGTTCCCATGCTGATAAATATTATATTTTCAATTTCAGGAAAAGAAAGATAAAAAGTCTTATATTTAAAAAAAAAAAGAAAAAAAAGAGGCAGGCACGTGGAGGCATAATATAAACGGTTTTCATTTAGGGTACTGTGGTTCAACTTCCATGTGTTTCCACATGTTGTTTCCACACACTATTTAGCTTTATTTTCATTGATTGTTTATTATCTTTTATAAACATACCATCTCAAAACATTAGATATCTCAACACCGTGTTCTGCTTTATCAAACTTGAGTGGTAGGACAGCAAGAACTCAAATGGCAAATATAAGCTGGCTATAAATATTTTTTAAATATTACAAACAAACTGAAAATGGATTTTCAGACACACACACGCACACACAACTCTTCTACCCCTGTTTCATTTTCATTTGGTCGTGCCACATCTGTTGCTACTGATCCTGATGTGGATAAATCACTGTTCTGACACTAGCTGGGGTAAATTTGACCACTTCCTGTTTCCAGCCCTATGGCCCCCCTCTGGAATGTGTGTGTGTGTGTGTGCAGGACTGTGTAGCTCCAGTCAGAGTTCCTAAATGTTGGCAAGCCATGCTTCTGTGAGTATCACAAATACGGTTTAGCAAAGATTTGTGCGGGACAAACCAAGGAGAAGAGGAAGGGTGGTATGAAGGTCTGCCTTCAAGTCTGACTGCAACATTTTTCACATTTACTGTCTAAAAATGTTGAAACTTTGTTTTAAAAAGGCCTAAAAACAGATTTTTCTTCACTTGCATTCTTAAGAGATCTGTTTTTTCCTTTATGTAAAGCTGTTAGTTACAGTACATGATTTGTACTTATTCACAAATACACATTAAAGTCGCAGAATGACACAGGAAAGACAGTCCAGGTGTTGTATTTTCAAATGAGGCATAATGTGGACAGATTATAGTTTAAATAATCAGTTGGAAAAATAAGAAAGCACATGCTGCTCAGACTTGGAAAAGAAACCAGGTCATTACAATTGAACCCCTTATGCACGACACTGACTTCAGAAACACATTTTGAAGCATCTGTCTTTTTCAGAAAACACAAATCAAAGTAAAGTTCGAAACATCTGTGTCACTGACCAGCCATTTATGCTTTTGGCCTACATAATGTTACAAAGTATAGAAAGATGATTGGACTGACTGATTAACGAATCATTTTAGACTCAGAAAATGTCAGAATAAGTCAGTGTCTTGAAAATATTGGAAATTCCATTTAACAGCGAAGCAAATATTGCTTCTGCTGTCTGATATGATGTATATGAATGTATTTATTGCACCGTTGTGTGTATTTTAACAACACTCAATGGGTAATGATTTGACAATAAACCCTTTAATTTTACAGTTAAGTTTGTGTTTTCAAATTTAAACATCTCTGAATCCTAAGCAAAAATAGCCACAACACGTTGACTACTCTAAGGTCTGTCCAAAAAACAACCCCCCCCCCGCCAAAAAAACAAAAACAAAGACTGGGGTCACAAACACATCTGTCACACACCACGAGACCTCCACATGGAGCAGCAGAGCTACAGCGTCCACCCAAACAGTGCAGCCTTTGATAGCTCGTCACTCACCACCACATGGGCCCCCAACAACCACTGGCTTTCTTTTTAATAACACAGCCTTCTCCTCAGCACAAGAAAAAAAAAATCCTTGTGAAGAAGATGATGGAAAAGAGTAAAGAAAATAGGGAGAAAAAAGCCCAAGTTTAGGGTCGTAATAATATGAACACATGGCATTTGGCTGTGCCAAGAATAATAATGGGCTCTAAAACCAGTGCATTCTTTTCAAATGAAACCTCACACTCGCCTGGCAGCCACCATACACTGTTCAACCCTATTCATCTTCGAGGCAGCAGCCTAAGGTAGCACTAAGAGAAAACGCTTACACTGATTGACAGACATTAGTGTCATTGTCTACATGATGTTAAAATGAAAAACATTTAAAAGCACTGATAGCCACTAAAACACAGCTTTCATGCCATCTGATACCTGCAGTATACTGCGCACACAGAATATCATTACATTCACTGACTTTTACTGAAGCTAATAAAAATACAGATTTCAACAGACTGTGCGAGAATCAAAGACAAAGAATACAGAAGCTTCTGGTAGCACTGTGGTGGTATAGAAGAAATAGTTTTCGGGCTCACCGACTACTTTGGGCAGTTTCTGTCTCCTCAGTGGAATACGGGGAAGTTTAGTGCTGATTCTGCTGAATCGTCCACACAAGATCCGTTTGGCTTTTTTGCTGTTGAAAGGGATGACGCCATGGAAACCCAAATGAATCATTCAAACTAGGCATTTTAAACCTGGCCCTCTGCCTCTTTTGAGGGCTCAGGGACTGCTCATATTGCTATTCACAATGTAATGTCAATACATAAGAACTCTTGAAAGACAATTTATGTGCATTTATTAATTTAACAACCTGTGAGAAAATATTTTTCTCTGTTTTTATAACCAGGGCAGGCCTCCTAATAGAAACTCAAGCCCCTAATGTGGACCGCTGAGGTGAAGGCACCTATCTGTCACTCACTTGTGGTTGTCTTTGTGTCGACAGAGGCAGCAGCAGCACAGCAGTGAGAGGAGGACAATCAGTAAAAAGGAGACCAAGGTCCCAGCTGCAATCACACCCATCCGCTGGTTGGGCTCTGAAAGACAAAATGCAGGGAATGGTGGGTGTGCCGCAATGTGCTGGTGAAGTCTGAATGCTAGCTTCAACAAATTGCTCTCTTAGTCATGGCTAAATCAAAAAAGAGTGGCATGTAGTACGTTATTATGGATTAATATGAAATCACATTAAAGATACCATAATATAGCGCTTAAGTCGTGTATTTATTAATGTGGTCGATTTGACGATAATGCATTTTAGCTTGCCCCCTTTAAGACCTAATTGGGCTTTTATTGTTGATTTTCTGCAATTAACTTCCTCCTCTCACCCCCTCTCTAGCATAGACCCTTCACCATAACTCAAAGATTTATTAGCATTCCTCCCACTTGAAGATTGATACACCCCAAAGACAATCAGTGGTGTGGTTACGGACAACATTTAGTATTGGTAAAGAGGGACGAGCACCAGAAAAGAAGTAACACAGGCGTAAAAAAGCAGTGACCCTGTGATTTTACGCTGTCCCATACGTCTCTGGTTGTTGGGCAGTCTGTCCTTGACATGTTGTCACCTTCGATTTGGAATGGGGTTGAGGTCAAAGTAGCAAAGGGCTAGGTTATCGCTGACCAACCTGCCGCCACCCATCACGTCCACTAGCCAAAATTCATGCAGTCTTTGTGTGTGATATTCTCCACGTCTGCCTCCAATAAGCTCTTTCCAAACAGTACATTTTTCTCTATTCTCTGTATCCATTCCAGTTTCTCATTTTTCTTTCCTTTCCTCCATCCCTTTCTTTCTTTCTTCCTTCCTTTCTCTCTTCTGTGGCTGGACAGGAACAGAGCCAACAAACACAACCATAAAAAGGACACCGGTCTAGGTCTGGAAACACAATCAAGGCCCTTTGGTGTCCTACTGCACACACTGACCTAAATAGATGTATTTGTTGCTACTCAGCATATACAGCCAACTGTTAGAAATGTAACATTAAGGCAGTATTGCTGGCATGCAATTTACAAATAAACAGTTGAGAGAATTTGAATTATTTTGGTGTGTACAGTATAAAGTAAGACGTATCTGTTCAAATTAGGAGAACCCCCCCCCCATACATACACACACACACTATTTTCTGACATACATACACAAAAAACTAAAACTGAAAATGAAGATTTTCTTACGGAGATAGCAGGCACCAGACATAGGATGACAGTTCTTGTCATGGCAAGAGCATGTCTGGTTACAGTTGATTCCATACTGGCCAGTTGGACAGGTCATATTGCAGCTTGACAAGAGAAGAGACAAAAAACATCTGCTTAATGTTGAGTCTGAGTAACCGGTATGTTACATGGAATAAAGGAAGAATAGAGGGGGAAAACTGGGGATTATCTCCATGTCCCAATCATTTCTGCTGCCTTTGAGAGAACTTTGCACTTTGTGTTGCTAAATTTAGTTTTCAATCAATCTTTTAAGTCCCCACATATATAAATGTATGACAAACATCGTATGTCTACGTTCAACCCGTTTCCACTGCATACTGTACAGCCGTCAAGGGTATAAACATGGCTGTTTTTATCTTGAGGCGCCATTTAACTTACTATGTGCCATAAAAGCCTGGGTCACAGAGGCACTCTCCGGTAACAACATGACAGATGCCATTAAAACAATGACTGCAGTTGTTTTCACAGTTCTCGCCATATGTGCCATTGGGGCAGCGCACCTCACACCTATCACACACAGAAAGAATGCCGTGATTACACATAATGTAATTTTCAAGCTTAGAAGTATGAATCATGGTCATTACCACAGTGCCAGAAATAGTCTTGTAATAGCTAGTAGTTAAAGTATTTAAAGGGGAATTCTAAACAACAAACGAGCATGCTCTTTTCTTTACACATTTGTGTGTACGTGTGTGTGTGTGTGTTTTTTTTACCTGTCCCCAATCCAGCCAGGGTTACAGTGCAAACACTTGCCATAGATGGGCTCACAGTGGTGACCATCTTTACATGTAGGACACACTTCTTGGCAGTTTTCACCAAAAAAGCCCTTGGAGCATTGCTGATCACACCGAGTCCCATTCCATCCTCTCTCACATGTAATACAGCTTCCTCCGGTCACCTTACAGGGCTGCTGGCCTTTGCAGTGGTGGCACCTGGTGGCAACCGATGAAACAGAGTTTTTTTTTTTGTCTCCTCTTATCGAAATGTAATGAGACGTCTCAGTGCTCAAAATCTTCACGAAGCCAGCTGTATTAGTTTGCTTTAGATTGCTGCTCTAATAATTTGAAGGCGATAAACACTGAACCGTAGCAGTACTTGAACCAATTGTACTGCACGTTTATTGTGTTGTGCGTGGGCTAATGATTATGGGACAATGTGAATACCATTACCTCCTGAATACCAATTTCCCTTAAATCTCGCTTGGGCATTGCTCCATTAAATTAGAGAGATATTTTTAGATTTAAGATTTTAGATATCAAATCCTCTAAAAACCACAAAACCTGCAATAGCACATGGACCAGCCATGGAAACTCAACATCAGGCATCTGAAAAGCTCAAAATTTCCGGTTTAAATAATGCCTACTTTAAATAAAAAAGAAGTAATCCCACCTGTTCCTGCAGTTTTGACCATAAAATCCAGCAGGACATGGCTCCCTGCAGAACTTCCCACGGTACCCAGGCAGGCAGGTACATGAACCATCACCCTGGTTGCACTTGCCATAGTGGCACTGGCAGCTTCGCTCACAGCGTGGGCCCCAAAGCCTCTCCCTACACTGGCAGCGTCCTGAGAACTGGTCGCATGGTGAACTGTTACAGTTACACTGCAGCGCACAGTTCCTCCCAGTCCAGCCAGGGTTGCACGAGCATCGCCCTGTCACTACATCACAGATAGAATTGATGCTGCAGTAGCAGTTGTTGTTGCACTGAGGACCCCAGAAGCCAGGATAGCATGTGCATTTTCCTGTGTCTTGGTCACACTTGCCCTTTTGGCAAAGACAAACATTCTCGCATTTAGGTCCCCAGCGATTGTGGTTGCAGGTGCACTCGCCGGTCAAATCATCGCACTGGCCATTGGGGTAACAGTTACATTCTCCCTTGCAGTCTGGTCCCCAGTACTCTGCAGGGCACTCTGTTAAAAGACAATGTTATCAGGAAAAGTATTGAATGTAAGACTACAAAAACTAGTAAAACTGGGAGGTTGCACTTAGAGCCCTCTACTGGAACATTTCTATTTAACATGCAAAATGTAGTTGCTAAATACCAGGAATGACACAAAATGAAAAATAAAAGTCAAAAATAAAAATCTTACTGGTGTTACAGCTAGCTCCAAAGTATCCATGACGGCAACGGCATTCATTTGGCCTGACACACACCTCATTGTCCTTGCAGGTGAAGTTGCCTTCACAGAGGGCTACGTTGAAAAGTATAGGCCATATTATAGTATTGGTGTGCACAATGAGCCATATAACATGCTGCTAAATGTTAGCTCTAAGTATGGTACATACGTGTCAGACATTCAGTTCCTAGCTGCCCCCATCCACTGCAGCACACTGATGTTGATGATCTGGGGGCGAAAAAAGATACTGAATGAGAAGAAGAAAGATGAAGCACTTGATTCAAATAAAATAAAACAAATATGTTTTAAAGTGGCAACATTCACACCAAGGTCCTGCTTCTTTGACTTTGTGCTCCTTACTGATGCAGCTGTTGCCAAATTCTGCAAATGCAAGCATGGCAGCATGCATTACACATATGCTCAACACATTGTTGTATAATTGCCTCAGTATGGCTCATTCCAATTTCTACAAGATACATACACTCAAAAGCTACTTTCTCCTGAAGCTCTATAGGCTTTCCAGCCTCCCCCAGCCTGTGATAGAGTGTGAATATTCAGAGGCAAAATTTTGCAGACAAGTATTGGGCCTAACAGGAAAGAACGGCTGTGTGTCCTCTTCCTCCCATGCCGGTGACCTCTGTGGGGCCCCTGCAACACGTCAGCTTGCCCTAAATTGTTTGAAGATGGCAGTTCGCGTTCAGTTGATGGGAAGGGAGTAGCACTATCGTATTATCCTGCCAAAACCGGCACGTGTTCAAGATCATTGGTCAAACCTCTGAATTACTTGACTTGTATGAAAGGAAATTTTTTCCAAAGAACGGTTTTCTTTTTCATACAATTTTGTTTAGAATTTAGATTTTTGTTTTGCGTTTAGATATTTTTCAAGTGTGCCACACCAAATTTGGACAAACTGTAATCGGCCCTTTACAATTGACCCTTTGTTAACCTTTAACATGAATCTAATCCATCCCAGAATGCAGAAGGAGAAATTACATTCACTATTTAATGACATTAATTTGGTCTTTAGAAGCTGAAGACCTGTATGCCTTTCATTACCACAGAAAGAATGCATGAACTACTTTGACAGACAACCTCAATTACTGCTCTTTCACTGATTTGAACAGAAGGTTTCTGCATCAGTGCTGCAAACCTCACAAAGCCAACAGCTTTTAGCATTCCCAAAACATTTGTAGGAACACTTGAAGCTAGAAAACAATGAGTAATGAGGGCACCGGCAAATGATTTTAGGACGTATTGTCATTCCAGCCAGATTCAGCAGTTGATTTTCCACTATGAGGACACTTATTGGAAATGCTGACTAGTCGTGATAAATAATGAACGACTTCCCTCTATTCATATGATTCAGGCCTATAAAAATAGAACAATAAATGAATAGAGGGGGGAAAAAAAAGACAAGTGAATGGTGAGTTCAGTGTCATGAATGTTGAAAAGTGCAAAGAAGGGCAAAATATCAAACTTGAAAAGCAATGGAGGTCATGTACAGCACGCTGAAAACTTCATAAAGCATTACAATACTCTAGGCCAGAATTTCCTTTCTGGCAAATGACAACATTTGACCAAAATGACTGCACAACTTCAGTTTTTGAAGAGCAGCTGCTGATTACTTTCTTTCTGAGTGCACAGGAAAATACAGTGTGTGGCTTTTCAGATAAGCTATTTTTGGTCCAATAACATTTTCAGCATTAAAAAAAAAAAGCATTCATTATTTCATGCTCATCCATCCTAAAGTATTCAGCTACAAGTACATTGTTACTTATCGCACATGGTTTAGAACACACTGGAAAACGATCCCTGGATTACATTTGCTGTTTCTGGCCTACCACAATTTAGAAAATTCAAAACATCGGTCCAACGAGCTTGGATACTGCAGTCAGCAATTATGGGCTTGGATGCTTTTCTTTTACACAAGTTACTGAAAGGCTCTGGAGATCACCGAGAAATGCCTTTAGGATCACTTACTTTTGCTTTGATGACAGGATTTTAACCTAAATCCTGTCATTTTTACGTTTCATTAACTCTCCCAAAATCTAGCTCTTAAAAGTGCATTATCAACATCACTATAAAATAGTGCCACGAGTGCTGTAAGGGTCTTTAAGAGCGCCCTCTTCAGAACAAGAAAAACACTCCTGTTCCAGATGTAGCCCACACATCTGTATAAGCTATGCTTTTCTTCAATGGACTCCTCCCTCTTGCTATGGCTACACTGAACAGGGAGCGCGTTGTGTGCGTGTGTGTATGTGTGTGCGTGTGGGGGGGGGGGGGGGGCGGGCGGCGGG
>VURO01032769.1:48788-64312 GCA_015108175.1 Pelvicachromis taeniatus | reverse complement strand
ACCACCCCCAACCCAACACCCAAAAAAAAAAAAAAAAAAACAGGATTTTTTTTTTTTTTTTTTTTTAATAAACATCATTTAGTTTTGTGGTCCACTGGTCTCATGGGCCTGCTGACAACATGTTGATGTTAAACTACTATCATCTGCGTGCTCAACATCCATTCATGGTTAAAGGAAAAAAAATCTATTTAAATATGAAAGTCATGCCAACGGTGAACACCTAACCTTGCTCTGAAATTCATTTACCATCCTGTTGGGCAGAATATTTAGTGTATTGTTCTTCACAATGACTTCTTCACGTTTCAGAGATGGGCACTGTTATACTAGTGCTTTCTGTGGAGTAGTCAGCCGTTTAGCAACCAAAGTATTTGTTAATCAGATGTTCGGCAACTAAAAAAAGAGCAAAGGTGTGCATTTCTTTTCTTCATTACAATAATCTCATCAGTATTTATTGATTTATAAGAGATGTTCTGACTGGACCTGGATTGTATGAGGAAACCATGTCAACATCTATCTGTTTACCATCCAGTTTCTGCTATCATGTGGTGAACAGTTTGATTTATGTTTATGATCCGGGCTTCTCTACTTGCTGGTTTGTGGTAAACTGGAAGAAATGCTGCTTTTTGGCTTTCCACACACGCTGCTTACCTGAATTCAATAAGAACCTGCTCAGACATGACCGGCTATTAACTGCTGACATAATACAAAAGGAAACAAGAAAGCTGTTGTTCTCCTTTCTTTCAGATTCTGTATTCTCACATCTTTATAGGTATTACAAAGAAAAGAAAATGCCACAAGTGCTTCTACTGCTGTAGCACATCCACCCACAGCAGTGCTAGCTTTTAGGCTGTGATGGTTTTGATAGCGGTGAGGTTAATCTGGTCGAAGCTGGTTTTAGCGAAAGACTGAAGGTGCTGTAATGGTGATCGTAATGGTATCTCCTAAAGGCCATGCTTTCACCTCATGTAGTGGGGTCACATCCTAGCAACAGTGGGTCTTAGGCTTAGCAACAGCAGCCACAGAGTCAGTCCAGCAATGCAGTAATTGGACTTTCTGACAAAGTGCCAGTGGACCGACACGCTAACAAATACAGACACACTTCATCACAAGGACACATGTGCACACTTGTAGTGCACAACCCTGCTTGTGTGTGATGGCGAGGAGTGAAAGAGAGAGAATGTGTGTCATTAGAGGAGAGAGATTGAAAGTGTTTCTGTGTGTGAGGAAGAAAAAGTGCACCTCTCGTTTGAGTCTTTCCGTGTGGCTCCATTTATATTAATGATGAACCTTGGTGCTGGTGTCGCTGCTGCTTCGCCTGTCTGCGTGCTGCCCTGTCCTTGGGAACTATGTCTGTGAATTATATCTGTATATGTGTACATATATATATGTCATCCAACAGTATTTGCAGTATTTTGATTGTTAACACTCCGTAAGTGCTCAAGGTCACTTCTGGGTTATTATCATTTTGTTATTAAAAATATTTATAAGACTGTAGGTAGTGATTAATCAGTAAGTTATCAGAAAAGCGATTCTTTTCTGATTACCTGATAAATCCATTGGCTGCCCTACCAATAAAAAAAACACAAAAAACAGAACGAGTTTTTAAATAAAAAACGTTGCTCTACAAATAACAAGTATGTAGTTGTTTACACGTTTGCCTAATAACAAGAAGATCCCTGGTTTGAACCCAGGAGGAGACACTGAATCCTGTTGGGGTTACATCAGGAAGGGCATCTGCCAATTCAAACATGTGGAGCAACCCGTTGTGGAAATATTCACACTGCTGTCTCATTGTTTTAAGCTTGGAAAGCCCTGTAGTGTTTTGTTTTGAGCTACTGATGAATATCAGTTTGTGTGTTTGTTTATATTTTCTTCCAGAGATGTGATGCTCTGGTTTGCACTGGGTATGTGCACTTTAGACTTTACCTCACATGGAGGGTAAAGACAGAATGACAGCCTCCTTGTGACTAGGAAAAATCAGCAATTGCTCATCTAGTTATTGCAAGCAACCCATCTGGTCATCAAGAAGACTGGTATGCAACGGTATCAACCTCTGGGTCACTGCAACCTGTCTCCAAAACAGTTGCAGTCTAAGTCAGACTGACTTCATTCACTCTCACACACACTGTAGACAGACCACCAACCTGTTGCTGAGGAATCTCTTATTCTTTTAGATCAGTGAAGTTGCAGACTGACTCTGTCATATTGCTGTTTTGCCATGAAGCACCAAAGTCAGTTTGAAGATGGCAACAGACGCAAACCTGGTCTCCATCTTCAAAGCAAACATTTTGCAGTCTGTGAGACAGCAAGTTCATTTTTGGGTGTTCCGTGTAGGTCTCCATAATATGTGTTCAACATAAGTGTGATGAACATATTTCATGCAAATTAATTACTTTGACCTATCAATCCGGCCATAAATAATTACTGTGTTCCTAAATTTTTGTTTAGAAAAGCAAAATTGGGCTCTTATTCATGCATGATTAAGCTTATTAGAGCCACTTCATTTTTAACAGCCTCCCAATGATAACCAGTGAAGCTCCCATCAGATCTCTATTAAATTCATATGTTAACAAGAGCATGTGTTTTGTCCTCATGTCACCAACTGTCACTGGCGTAACCCTGGTAGAGATAAATACATTAAAGCTAGAGGCATACAGCACCATTTTGTAATGCAAAATACATAACTGGAATTATTATATCAAGATGATGCGGTTAGAGAGATGAACAGAGCCGAGGTAAAGTATGTGGCCTGATTAGAGATGTAATAATAGAGAGAGGCAGAGAGCAGAGGAAAACAAAGAATGATGTACACACAGCTAACAAGCGAGGCGGAGAGTTACCAAACATCATTATGAAGTGTGTACTGTACTAAGACATACTGGATTTAATCAACTCTTTAATCTCATAAAAGAATGGGAGTCCTGGGGGTACTTAAAAAAATAATCTCATCAAACATTCCTGTCTATAACGGAGCCCTGAAAGTCTGGATTTCTGGAAATCGTGAATACGTCTGCGGCTCAGGGAGGCATTTATCCATCCCTGCATGTCAGTGTTGTATTGGAAAACAAGGCAGGGCAAGAAGATGTGTGCAGTGTAACATCGATTTTACAGATGTTGCACTGAACATAAAGCTCCCACACAGGACTCGAACCAGTTTCTCTTCTGGGTATTGTTTAAGACTTGGCTGTCATAGAATTAAAAGCTATGGTAGAATTGCATAACAGTAAAGATTACGTGAGGAATTTTGAATTTTTTGGCTGCCTCTAGCTGCAGTTTATTTGTCAATACTCATGTTGACTTGGGGATGAGTTTCAGAATGTTGGTGGGGAAGTTTGAGCTCTTGTTGGAAGAGCTGGGACCACATCTGAGGCATAGAAATCATTTCAGAGAGCGAGTTGACCCAGAGCAGGGCTTAGCTGTGTATCTGAGGTACAATTGGATTATTTTACTATTTTCACATCATCGTTTATTCAGTATGCAGGCACGTTATGAGCTACGAGCGTGCTTGCTGCAGAATGCAGTGATCCGATTGGTCAGATCTGTTTATTCACATGATTAAAATCTAAAGATCAACCTGGATCCGAAAAAATAAATGCGGGAAATTCGTTCTTTATGGTTGCTGTGAACGGCTGCTTTACGAATAGTTGAGGCCAAAAAATATTTTTAACGCACAAAATATTTGCACGAATCTTGAACCTCTGGTGTGCAAAGACCTTTACTGAGCATCTGATTGCTGATCTTTTGCTTTAGTAGAAATCCTACTGAGCTACAGCCACCTGGCAGCTGATTGGCAGTAACTGATTCTAGATGGGCCTCTATCCTGGGTCACAAACCTTTTAATTATTTCATCTATATGCCTCAAACCTTCACAATCATGCTTTTCTGCTCTTTAAAAAAGGATCATTGTCTCTTAGAGTCCAGTATCGAAGCAGGCATCTCATCAAGGTACAGAGAAACCAGGACGCTGTGTCCATATTGGCAGTATTTGAAGACCTGGGATGAGAAGTTGTTGCAGAAAGTGGAGCAATGTCCAGAAGAAATAATACAATGCAATCAGCAGCATTTTAGGTCTCTTTACACAGCTAGATAAATGTTTCCTGATAAGCACTTTAGGCAGTATGAACAGTTTACAGAACACCTTTTTTACCACCTGGATTGGAAGTTTGCAAAAAGCACTTTAAAGTGTTTTTCTTACCTTTGGATGCCAGTTTCACTGATACTGCCCTGTACAAATCATCACCTCACAAACACAAGAAAAGCCTCTCCTATCCCTCTGCATTCTGCTCATGCTTCACGGCAAATGTACACGAGGAAAAAAATAGGGAGGGAAGTTGAGGAGGGGGGGTGCAGAAAGCGGCACAATGAGGAGAGGAGAGAAAACACAGAGAAGGGCGGAGTGGTGGAGAGGAAGGGAGGGAAGGAGATGCTGCGGGTGAGTGAGTGGATTCGCCCATTAATTTGAATTTAAAGGATGTGAGGAGAGGACGGCACGAGAGGCAGCCAGCCTTTGCAGGACCAAGGAAGCAGAGAGGGGTGCTGGGAGAGGAAAAAGATGGATGAGAGGGGAAAAAAAAGAGTCTGAAAATGAGATGAGAGAGTTGGGCAGTTAAGAGGCATCACTGCCGGTCAACTGTGCATCTATTGATCCGCAGCAGCCGGGTGGTTTTTCTGCCAGAGCCACCGGAGAAAAAAACGTGTGGAAGGGTGGGAGAAAAAAAAGAAAAGAAGACTGCTGCGTTGTGCTTTTCTTTTTCATTTTTTTTTTGTTTGCTGCCAACCTGCGAAGTGAGAAGTGTGTGAGAGCACTCCAGCTGAGCACATCACACGCGAGACGAACACATTCAGCACGCAGAGTCTCTGAGCTGCCAGCGAACATCCGCTGCTACTTTCAGCGGCGGCCAGGAGTTGAGTCGAGATTTACGGGCTGCTTCAGGTGGAGCTGAGGCAGCATCCAACGCAGGTGAAGCTTGAGATTTAGTGTTTACTGCTGCTGCACATCTGTGCCATCAGCTGTTTAATAGAAAAATACTGTGAAAGCGGAGGATACTTGAGCCCCGGAGAGTTTGTAATCATGTCTTGACATCTGGAGAAGGAAGAAGACTGAGCCGGCAGCTCTCATCCTGGCATCCTGAGGTGCAAATGGGATGCTGAAACCAAGATCCTCAGGAGTCAACATGTGGATTAGGAGATGAATTCCAAGGAGGGGTTGAGGAGGGATGAGGTTTTTTGGGGTGAGAAGGCAAGAAAGGGCTGCCACTGCCCCGTGGCACCTCCGACTGCCTCCACCACCACCTCCCCGTGAACATGCAGGTCCTACAGATCGTCAAGGAGCTGGTGTCGCCGTCCAGACGCAGGGCAGCGGCCAGATTCGGAGGTGTGTGTGCGCATTTTATGACCCATTAAGTTTCTATCGTAGCCACTAATCAGAGGACAAAGATTTGTATTACTGCAATATAGACAAGATAAAATCTACATTGTTTTGGGAGAAAGGTTTGAGGAGAGCTTTGTGAATGTTTGCAGACTAACATGAAGTGCATGCAGGTTTTCAGTAAATCTCGTCCCTGAAGCAGGCGAAAGGTCTACTCTTTTACTCTCTGGTATGATGTGCCTCGCTGTGAGGAGCTGTTAATCCTCATTAAACAACTTCATTACTGTAGGTTTCAGTGGAGATTTGGTGTTTCACAATAATTTAAGGTCACTGCCTTTTCAGAAATATTTATTACTCTGATCTGCGTAATTAGTCATGCTATAATTTGGTCTACTTGCAACAAACTGCTGCCTACAAAGTGCCATCTGACTCTGTGTCAAGGAAAAAGGTTTCTACCCTCTCAAAATGGCCTGGCTGGGTGAAAAATGGCTCACACTTGCAGCCTCTTCTCAAGCACAGTTATAGATTTGAAGTTGGTGATTAAGATACATAAAAAAAACCTCCTAGCACATGCTGAGGTCCAAGCAATGTGAAAAAAAAATCACATTGCTTGAAGAAAAGTGAAGCCCTAAGGTGTGCTCAGACTGATGCCTACAAATGGATAGCTGCATATGAATACGTAGAAGCGGCAGCCGGGGGGAAACAGAAAGCTTGTCGTTCACTTGTCGTCTGGCTTTTAGTGACCACACTTTGGTACACTGTCTGTGTGTGATAAGCATATAAGGGCTGTCATTTTCTGTAAGGCATTATATAATCATGAGCTGTGTCGATTTAGCTTTACGTTGGGTTCATTTTTCATTTATCTGCATTCGACAACAGTGAAAATGACTCCGATATCTGCTGCCTGCGCGGGAAACCCCTCAAAAGTAGCAGCCGTCCTCTGACGTTAAGTCATGTTCAGATCAAAACAAAGCAGTTCTCTTAGATGGAGAGATTCATAGTATGAAAGATGGACATAGCTACCATAGACAAGGAGGGGCTAATTATAGCCAATTAACATAGCTTGGATAATCTCCTTTTTCGACTCTTAGTAGACCAAATTACATTGTTAGAGACCGGGCACATAAGTAGTATGCCAAAGATGAAGAAGAACGTAGTCCAACACTATTAGCACCACATCAAAGAAATTTTTGCTAACAGCTGCAAATTAAAGTACTTACCAACAGAAAAGTTCAGGATATCCTGAAAAGCTCATCTCGGTATCACCATCATTGGACAGTAGTTGGCTTCACTTACTCATTGACTCGTATCAGGTTCCTTCCACAAGGTTTTACAGCCTCCTCTGGAGTAAATTAACATTGACACCAGTTGACAGCCTACACTCACTACAGATGAATGGCATCTTAGGTTAGCTGGGATTATTTGGATCTCTGAACACGGCCATTGTCTTATCTACAGGTTGACCTAGGTTGTACTTAAACTCTAAAACCAATAGAAATGTTATGAAAACCACAGTGCTCATGAGGATTTGGGTGCTTGGTATGAACCAGCTGAGCCTCTGTGCTCAGAATGTCCTTAACACATACATTTTTAAAGGATTATGGGTAACCACACCGCTCCCTTTGTTGCTAAAAGTCAATGTTGCAAGCAACACTTCTGATAGTTGATTTGATGTGGCCTCTTTGGCACAAAAAGGGTCCAGTTTAATAATAAAGTTAATTAGTTTGAACTGAATGTCATTGTGGATGAGTTTAAACTTTCTGCTGTGCCATGTGTCATTAGTCTGAATGGGACGGACATGCCCCTCGAGCAGCTTCTGTAATAGCTCTGTTGCTGTGGGACATGAGTGTGTGTATGTGTGTGTCTCGCAGCTTCATTTCTCTGGTGTGCACTGAATAATGAAGCATGGTGCTCGGAGTAATGGAACACTCTCTGACCACTGACCGGGTCCTGTCTCCTGGTTGGATGGCACCCTGTGCGATCTGTGATCTCCACTATTGCAAACGGGAGGCGTTTTTTCATTGTCGTAGCCACAGGTTTGCCCGAGATCTTCGCCCCTGCAGGAGGAAAGGCACAACTTATCACTTCAGAGCTGCTCGAATAAAAAATAAACTTCTGTTTGTTCCTGCTGGGAAATTTGCATAAATTTAATGAGAAGTTGATGGGCAGTTTAATCGGCACTTGTTGCAGGTTTCCCCAAAATGTCATCTTTTTTTAGAAATGCTTTTATTTCATTCAGTTGTATTTCTTGGTCTTTTTGCACCTGCTAAATTCTATGTTCATGTACTTGATTTCACCTTTCACCTGACTCTTTCTGATTTGCACCATGTTGTTATTCCACTGTTTCAAATGTAACAACCTTTATGTGCTAGAAGCTACTGTTAACCACTGGATGTACCTGCTCTAGCAGCCAGGATATATTTGATTTAAAAGGCTTGAATTCAGGTAGGAAATGCTTTGTCTCATGCCAGCTGGCATTCATAACAGCTTCAATTTATCAACTGGCCCCACTAGGACACTTGTGTAGGGCCAATTAAACCACACAAGGAAGCACTGCAGCATGAGTTCCACTGGGGGGGGGATATTTTAGGACTTAGGTTCAAATCATTGCTCAGAAAAGATCGATGGAGGCAGATGTTACATTCTCCAGCATACAGATGCTTTATTTTTGGTCACTGGACAAGGTCAGATTTGTCTCATTGTTTCACACAAGCAGTCTTTGCACATGAAGTTTAGCCAGTTATACTAGAAATAAGTTAAGATTTTATCTTGGCACAGTGACCATATTTATTAATTTTTTAAAGGAGTCCTACAGAAGACTTTCTCATGGTGGAAATGGTCTTTGCGTCTTGCACCTTGCTGTACAGCAACATGCTTTCTTTTACTAGTTTAACTCTGGTTGTTACGTTTCTTCCATTTTCGTCTCGTTAATGCAGAGGATAATATCCAGTCAGATGGTATTCACCTATGTCAGGTGCAAGAGCAAACCCTCCATTTTTTTGAAACCCTGACCTGTCAGGGCGTACCTTACCTTTTGCTCCAGCTCTGCCCAGAAGTTAAGTTGGATCTGTGGATAGATGGATGTGTAAGGTATGAATGGGTAATCTAAAATATTATTATCTCATTGTCTGAAAATACACATAACTGTACTTTTGTACTCTTATTCCTGCATCTCTGTGAGGGGGCAGCTTTTCCACAACATATATGTGAAGTCCAGCTCATGGAGGGACCTTTGAGCTGTTTTTAATGACTGAAATACTTCTGTGGACACTCGTTATCTTTTTTTGCGAGCTACATGTCCAGCAATCGAAATTCTTCAAAGCATGAATTGCTATAACAGAGGTGCCATAAACTGGGTTACAGACTTCTCACATCGTTTTATGTTATTGTTTGTATTGAATCTACCTAAATATCATTATCACATCTGAGACCATCTCCTGGTTCAGAATGAGCCTTTGGGGGGGTGACTATGTTCAGCAATAAGCCTGATATAGAAACAGCGATGTCTTTCAGACCATTTCATAACCAAAGCGTCTGTTTTGCTCTAGGAAAAGAGAACCAGTTGGAAAAAAATTGAATAAAAAGTAAATATTTTATCACAGTACTGCGGGTGGGGGGTGGGGGCTTTGAGGGTGGCTAAAGTGGGAGAAAAAGCACTGCATCCCATCGCCGTTCTCTACTTTCTCTAATTTATCTGCATTTTTTCCAAGTTTAAAATCCAGTCCAACGTAGGCATTCATGAAGATAACTTTTGTTTTTGTCTTCTTCTTTTAAAGAATGATAATATTTTTTAATGACTGCCCATTAACGATCCACACTTTCCATTTGGCTGTCATCTTTTTCTCGGTCCATCGGCCCTGCAGACGAATTCACCTTGGCTCCTCTCGCAGCCTGAATCAATGCAGGCAGATTTAGCACGATGGCCTCCGGCAGATACAGGACACACAAATTCACACACTCGCTGCAGTTCTGCGCAGACTGGGAGGAGTGGTGAGTGGGGATAAGGTGCAAGGTGCCAGCAGATGTTGTTGAGCTCCTCGGCTGGATAGCGTGATGGCATGTGTGTGAGATAACAGAAAATCTGATAATTTACCCAGCTCTCTGTCAGTTTTGCAGGATCAAAAGCACAAGTACTTGTGAGGGTGTGTGTGCGTGTGTATGTGTGCGCGTGTGCGTGTGTGTGTGTGCGCCACATTTCTGATGCTCTCCAGCATGCAGTGGTTCTTGCCACGTCCAAAAACAATACATGTCATGTCCATTTTAATAAAGTAAAGTCTTTGTAAAGTCCGTGGCTCAGAGGCTCAGATTCAGTGGGTTCAGGTTAATTTTTTGGTTAACTGATCTTGTTGGTGAGTCCATGGTGAGTTTAACTACTTGTTTGCTTTCTATCCAAGATGAACAGAATTTCTGTCTTATAATCAAAGCCAGCGGGGAAGTGCCTGAAACATTTATTCATTCTAATGGCCAGCAGGGGGCGACTCCTCTAAAAAACAAATTACAAAACAATTATACAGTAGAAATCTATGGGCAATTGGTCCTGCTTGTCTCTTCATCTCGGACCTCAGTAAACACTTTTCACATGAGATTATGTCTCAATCAGTAGTTTATCAGCATGACTTACCTTCTCTAAATAATGGTCCCTGTTGCACATAGTAGGCGCTGCTCTAGACTGAAGTTTTTTGTTCCATTATTTAGAACAGCGACTTCCAAAAATCTGGGCCGCAGCCCTCTGACCTATTTTTAATCCTGAACTCATCAATAGTAGGAAATATAATGGAGTAGGTGCCAGAAAAAAGTTGCTTATGAAAAACTTGAACGTGACAAGGGTCTTAAGTCATAGGACTGAAAATTTTGTTAAAACTTTCTGGGAAGGATATCTATTTATATTGATCTAGGTCTGCAACCGCCTGCGGGAGCCTCAAGGCTTAAACCTGGGCTGCCATTTAAATCTGTTTGTTCAGTCCACACTAGAGAAGAATTACTTGCAGAACTCATTATCATGTAGGAATTCACCCATGAGTTTGCGTTATGTACGCTTCATTCATACAGGACAAACAAGGTCTGTGTCAGGCCCATTTGGGGGATTATCTGCAGATACAAATAAAATCCATGGAGACTCGAGCTAGGCAGCAGGACATCAGTCAGAGCACTTTCAGCCCAGCTTCTGTGTATCTCAGCATCCAAGAAATGATATGAAGCAACCAAGAGGTCCAACCACAAACCAGTGAGAGTCATTCATTGTCAGCTGAAACAACATGTTTCCACATCTTAAATAAATCCACGTTAGGATTTTTGAAATTTAGCTTTGTTTTCACTTGCTCCTTGTTTAGCTTTAGGTCTTGGTTAAAATGAACACTTTTCAAAATGTTGAGCACTTATTAAAAAACTCTGGGGTACAAAAAGCGGGATACAAAAAAAGTGACGTCACATTTACTTTGAAGTCATTTTGGCCGGTTGTGCACCTCTTAGATTTTTGTGATGTTGTGCGTTGTCCCGCCGCAGCCACGGCCAGGTATAATTATCAGTGTGTGATTCTCAGATTATGCACTGGAAGAAACCCCCCAATGATCACTGTTATTTTTACTTCTGGTTTTGACTTCTTCTCCTCCCATACCAGCACTGATGTGGAGGTTTCGTCTAATTGGCGACACCTATCGTTGAGGAGGATACTGCTGCTGGTTTAAATAGTGCAGTCACCATCGTCATGTGACCAATGCACCAGCTACTCAATGGCTCAAAATGTAACTGTAGGTCCATCTCAGTCTGGTCCCTGAATTCTAAAAATAAAAACAACTGCCCTCAAAAATCAAACGGGTCCAACCACACTTTCTGAAAAAATATAAATAACTAAATTAAACTAAATATAAATAGCTCAGTCCTGGAGATTTTCCTCCAAAATCTGTTTGGTGTACACCTTGCAGAAACAACACCTCACACTCTGCACATTTCCAGGGTCACTGACCCTTTTGTTCAGTGGATATTAGTTTATTTTTTAGTTTGACACATCAGCGCTGAAAGCTACTAACTGTATTCATTGTGATCTTGATCCTTTTCCTTTTTTGCATCCAGAGAGGCAGAACTGTCCAGCTCTCACTGAAACCCTAGAGATGTTTGTCTGCAGAGAAATGTGGTAGCTTTCCACTGCACATGAATTATCCCCTCCGCTTATTCTACAAAAGAGGAGGATGTGCAGGTAACGCCGGCCCTGTGGACACAGAGCTTCCCTCTGCTGCAGTGTTTATCTGCTGCTGTTATTGAGAGAGGGGGGAGGGGGGGGGGCAGTTTGGATTTACAGCAAAT
The DNA here is from genome assembly GCA_015108175.1 of Pelvicachromis taeniatus. Taxonomy (NCBI): domain Eukaryota; kingdom Metazoa; phylum Chordata; class Actinopteri; order Cichliformes; family Cichlidae; genus Pelvicachromis; species Pelvicachromis taeniatus. The sequence continues at coordinate 52,644 of VURO01032769.1, read as the reverse complement.
CTAAAGCAAGACTGTGCAGCCTGCTCCTGGTCAACACCATCACTAGCTCACTGCATTATTCAGCAACCCTCACATTCTTGCTTGCTCTCTCTCTCTCTCTCTCTCTCTCTCTCTCTCTCTCTCTCTCTCTCTCTCTCTCTCTCTCAGTCGAGGGGGACAAGGACACTTCTTGGTGTTTTGCATACCAGGAGCACACCATCTGTAGGCATTTTGTGAGTGTGTGCATGGCTACGTGTGTGTGTTATATTTATTCTGGACTAGAGCTTTAAGAGAAAAAAAAACCCACACTGTTTAGCTAAGGAGGGACCGGCCGATAGTCGAGATCCAGCAGGTGTTGGGCTGAAGCTGACCGCCGACAACCACGTTGTAGCTGAAGGGGTAATTGTCTGCCCGTCCTCAAAAAGGCCGCTGTCGACTGTGTTGGCAGAACAGTGCAGAGTTTAGCCTCAGACAGTGGATTCATTTAAACGTTGAGGCTTGTTGTATTTTTCACGGCTTGTGTCAGATTCAGTCGGCTGTATTGATTGCTGCTTTTGGTGCTTCACACCTTCTCTTATTAAATTATGTATCAAGTGGTGCAACAGGCCTTCAGATATTACTGAGGCTGGGCTATTACAGGGGTGTTTCACTGAGTGTTTGAGTATATATTATATAGTGTTGCAAAACTATACCCGATTATAACAGAAGCTGTTTGCAAAGATCAATGTAGCTTCCACATGAGAATAGTGAAGGTGGTGCTTGATAATTGCCAGAAACTTCTGGCGAACCAAAGAAGTTTGGTTGACATGTGTGGGAAAATGGCCCATTGGTTCATTGCTCTGACTTCAGCTTCCTTCAGTTTATGGTCTGAATGAGATCACCAAACAAACGGTCCGCTGTCAAATGTCACATCTGGAAGAATTCATGATATTGAGTGCATTGAACTCGGTGCACAAACAGGTAGCAACATCTGGGACTGAATAATGGAGCCAGTGTGGAAGCACTATAAACTGCAGTTCCTCTAAAGGCCAGTAGAGGCTGGCTCCAAAAGTGATTCAAGCCTCAAAGTCTCCTGTATTAAAATGTTCGACTCTTCATAAAGACTCTTCAATGGCTGATTTTGTATAATTTAATTTAATAATCCATTTGGTTACTAAAGTTTAGACATGACCTTTCATGACCTGAGACAGGGCTCTGCATTTATAGCTAGATGTCCCCTTGGCTATTTTATCACGCTAAACCGAATCTTTTAAAGTATCATAATGGAATTATTTTGCAAACGATATGACTTTTGTTGAGGCACAGCCTTTCCCAATAAGGTTGTACTCCGGTTTCAGTGAGTGAAATTTTTGCATCTCATCAGATTGTTACTCTTAGAAGGTATCTGTGTCTCTGCATTGCGCCAGTGTTAATAGTCCAGTGTTCCTCTGTTTCTCAGTAAGAAACAGATCTGCCCTCTCCCTTATTTGTCACATCCAGTTTCACATCATGACCAACTCAAACTTGATTGCTGTCCTGTTCAGGGTAGTCTTAGCTCCTGCTGTATTTGGATCGCTCACTGAAAGACCTGTTCTGATTTCTCACCTGTGCACATTAGTAATTTCTCCCTGAACATTAAACTTGTGCAGACCAACCTTAATCCTTAGTTGCATCCCTGTGGATAAGAGCTAGCTTCAATTTAAAGACCATTCAGAATATTCCCAGGTTGATGAATCATGCATTTGTTAGCCTACAGTTAGCCCGTCGCTTCCAAATTAATGAGGGCTCTGGGAAAGAGCATTTGGACCAAACGACCTACACTGTGCTGCAAGCCTTTTTTGTCTGCAAATATTTACTCACTACCTACACTGCTCACCAGATTTGGCCCCATGCAACACAGTGGAGGAGGCCCAGCATTCATCCTAAATGCTCACATGCACACAGTCAGATTCAGATTTAAGGTAAAGACATGAGGAGCGGTGTGTTGCTGCACAAGGATCCAACCCTGAAGAGGATGACTGTGTAGTTTCGATAATTTGTTGGTTTTTTTCAATAGGCGCAGTCTCCAAACTTTTTGATGGTACCTCTTATACCAAATCATAACTAAATCTTGGATCCTTTAACCCTGATCAGAATAATTAACTGCAAAGCATTGCAGTGCAAAATATGACAATAGTTAAACTGTCTGGGTTTCTGCATTATTTCTGTCAACAGGTCCGACCTCTTGCTGTGCCCACCTGACTTGCCCTGTCTCCTTAATGATAAACCGGCGACGGTCACAGTGCTGGATCGGTTTCCATTCATGCTAACAGACTCGGCTATGTTTGAACAAACCTCTTTTTCTGGAATTTAAGAAACTGGCTTCATCAGGGTTCAATGCTGCTTACGGTCATGCTTCTCTACACAGAAACACATGAACGGTTGCTCTTTTGCTCCAAAGTATGTTTAAAAAAATAAATGCATGAAATATGTTCAACTTTCATTTCCTCTGTCCTCCTTGGGATCAGGAAGCCACACTGCTTTGAAACCCAGAGTTGTGCTCATAATTTAAGACACTGTGAATATTCCAAACTACAGAAGCATCTTTTCTATCATTTGTCAGCTCCGCATGCTGACTGTTAGAGGATGACAGCTAATTAAGTCAGCTTGGTGGGATATATCCTGTAAATCAGCTGCAATCCCCTGTTTAGGCATGATTTAAATCTGCTGGGGTTCAGTTTGTCCAGCTGAATGGGTAATAATACTCCAGCATAACGCAGCACCGAAGTCGATCCAACCTTAATAGTGGTGTAAAGGCAGTAAAAAAATAAAAAAAAAAGAGTATGTGTGTATTTGTGTGTAGTCTCTTTGCATGCCAGAGAAATAAGGAAATGTAACCAGTGAGGAAGTTGTGCCGATAGCCTTTGAGGAACCGTGATTTGAGTCACTTTCCCTGGACTTCTGTTGAAGCTTGTTGGAGCTTCATTCATCTTCCAGCTCAGCTGAGTGCATTTATTTTGCTCCTGTCATGTGAGAAATGCAGCTTTAAAGTGTTTTGCATAAAAAATAAGTGATTGGAAATGAGTACATGTTTAAAAAGAGGACGGAAAACAGCCGTGTGATTGTTAATCTCCTGAGGTAGTTTGACAGGCCTGCATTTAGCTCTCGCTGCCTCTGATCTGCACCACATTTAGCCTCTTTAAAAAACGATGGCATGCGGTTCTCTTACAGGCTCCTGTTGGCCCCGCTGATAGACGCCTAATTCGCCTTGTGGTAACTTGAAAGTCTGCAAATCTGCCGCTGCTGCATTCAAATTTGAAAAAGGAAACCTTTGAGCTTGGTATTCATAAGCTAAGATGGTTAACATGATTTTACTAGTTAGCATTTAGTACTGCTGGGTGGGTGGCATTACTGCTTTACAAATGGGCCTTGATACGGGTTTGAAATGACATATGTTGTTGTCATTGTATGCAGATTATTCAAAGTTTTTAATATCATAAAAAAAGGAAACAAATCATGAATAAAATGAAAATGAGTAAATAATCGACCCTGAGGCTGCCCTGCAGGAGGCTGCATGTTCCGCCTGTAGGTTAGAGGTAATCCCACTTTTTTTTTTCCTCTTTATTTGGAGAATTTTTACAGGTAGTTTGACATGTCAGGCCCAATAAAACAAGTACCAAATGATACAAAGATATACCTCAGTACAGTTCAGTCATTACAATTTGGATGAATTTTGAGAACTACTGAACAGCTTATAACCAATCCAAGGTACTCAAAATTAGTCTGGTGTAATTGTTGAAGTAAATTATAAAAGGCATTTACATCTGTGAAAACGTTTCCTCTGAGTCTGAATTTTATTTTCTCAGTCGCACCTTTTTTTTCCTTTTTTTTTTTTTTTTTTTTTTGGGGGTTTTTTTCA
>VURO01032769.1:29478-39762 GCA_015108175.1 Pelvicachromis taeniatus | reverse complement strand
TTAAACAAAAGACCCCCCCCCCCCCCCCCCCCCCGAGTTAAAATCCCTGCAGCAAAACGAGTATTCCTTTACTGGAATATACTCATTACAAGACTTTACTCCTGTCTTTGAATAATGTTCATATCACAGATGAGGGGATCATTGGTTTGCATTGTTTTTAGCATGTTTTTGCATGTTTAGCGAGCACACAGTGAACATGCAGGTCTGAATAGAGGTCACGCGCAGCTTTCAGCTTCAAAACGAAGAGTGAGCACCGAAACAAAAGATGGGAAATTAGTTCTTCTCCAATCAACCCAGTCCTCTTTTATCACAGCTCTTATAATTATTCCTCTTTCTGAACAGATAGCATCTATGAGAGGGTAAGAGATGCACTGTAACAGGCGAGGACTCCTTAAGATAAAGAACAAAGAGGGCTCATTATAACAGCCAAAGGAGGGCTGAGAGAACAAGAAAGACCGTGATTATGCTTGTCATGTTTTACATTGTCAGGGCTGGTTTTTAACAGCAAGTGATAATGAGGAAGAAAAACCAAAATACTCTCCACAACATTTCCTGTCACATGGTTAGAGCGGCTCCCAGAGGAATTATCAGCTCGAGGCTTCAGCCTTCCATCTGCTCTTAAATGTCTCTTAAATATACATGTAGTCAGTCAAAGCCAGAACGCATTGCTTACGTCTATTTGACTTATTTCAAGTAAATGGTCCTGCTCCATATGTTCATCTTAAAATCTTCTGAAAGAGCTTTGCATGATTAAGAGTTCAAATATTAATTTTTACCTTTTGCCAAACCTTGGTGCAGGCCCTTAGTGGATCCACAGTCTGAAAGAAACCTCTTGGGCCTCGGTTGGGCCATTTGTGTGCCTTGCATGGTCATATTAGGGATGTCCATTTTCAGTGACATCACACAGAGCTCAAAGCGGGAAAAGGTGAGGTGAATTTTCAGATAATTTTGAACCTCGAACCCGACCTCAATCTTTAAAGGTTTGGCCGTGTTTAATATAGTAGAACGTGGCCAAAGTGTCGTAAGAGGAAATTGCCCCCTGCATGGTTGCCCCTGTCTGAACCTCGTTCTGCTGTGGGTTTCTTCCAGTTAAAAGGGAGTTTTTCCTTCCCACTCTCATCAATTGCTTTATTGTATTATTGTAGGGTGTTTAACTTAGAATATAAGGCGCTATGAGGTGATTATTGTTGTGATTTGGTGCTATATAAATAAAAAAAAACTGAATTGAATTAAAACAAGGAAAAACAGATAAAGGTCCTCTTTAAATAAACAGCCATTTCATTCAGTAGTGAGTTGAAAGGTTGCTACTGAACATTTGTCAGTTGTCAAGAAATCCAAATTTCTCGCCATGATTTGTTGGCAGCAGGGGACCCCTTCCTAATGAAAGTCTGTCAGAAGGTTTAGCAGCACCTGAAGGCAGCATTAAATCTGTTTCTCTGTTGAAGCTTTTATATTCCCCTAGACCACAGTGGAATCGTTCTTTCACATGTGCTCAATGTTATGAAGTTTGTTTTTTTTTTTAACTGTTTTTTGCTGATGCAAGACGCTTCAGGGCTGCATGATTACATTAAAACATAAATGCCGTGTGAGCTTCCTACCTGAGAACTACACTCACCTGTTCAGTGGTAAACCCCACGGGGGGATAGTAGTACCCAACTTCCTGAATTCTTCATGAGGTGTTGAGTTGTCATGTGTGAACACTTCTGAGTGCTGACACCAGTTCACTCCTGAATGCATCATGCAGAGCAGGAGTGAATGGCAGAGGTGGTGACGGGTTAGAGCCCGGCTGGGAGGCACCGGTGACGGACGAGGACTTTTTAGTCACGGCGGGGTAGGGGCAGTTAGACAGTGCCTCGTCGGCCTCGCCGCTGGGGTGTGGTAAATTAGAGAGCAGGAGGTGGAAGGTCAGCTCTGTGGGGGGTTCTAGTATGGAAAGAAGGATAAAGGGCAGTGACAGGAGTGAGGAAAATCCCACCCTCAAAATTATAATTGCCATTTTGATGCTCCCTCCATGTTTGTTCCTGTTTATCTTATTTCTTCATAAGCTACTCTGTGTTTTCTTTTTTCTTTTGCTTTATTTTGCCAAACCAGTTTGGATAAACCAGAGGGATAAACAAAAGACGAACGTCTACGCATCACAGATGATTGAAGTTACTTGAGTTTGAGGCTTCTGTCCATTTAAAGTGTCTGAAGTGACTTTAGTCAGTGTTTTCACAGAGTACACATCTGTGTGTGCATGAAGAGGGTTAATTTAAATAATCAAAGCTCATCAAGCTCAGAGGAGATTTATCTCCTCTTTTAGCTTATTTTGCAGCTCTTTATTTGTACCGTTCACTCTCTCCAGTCTCATCAGACTCAGCGATTGTGCTCAAGTGATTTTAAATAAAGACTTTAGAACTGGATCTGTCCCACTGCACCAGTGGCTTCAGGAACAAATCAATCAATCACCTCTTTTAATAAAATGTTAGCATTTAGCTGCTTAATTACTATTAAATAACTATATAAACCAGATGTTTTTGCATATTTAGTATTATTCCTCAGTTTTCTTTTCTTTTACTGGACATGGATTTTTTTTTTAAAGGCTTGGTTTGGCACGTGCAGATTTGTGTCATAATTCTGCAAAATTAGTATAAGTTTGACCTACCTACAATTAAATTCACGATAAAGTTCCTAATTTGAGTTTTCTAATCACCATTTCTCCGGCTGATGATCATTGTGTCCAGCATGTCTAAGTCATCTTTGGAGGCTCATTATCAAACATATTTCAAGAGTCCTTACATGAAATGCCACATAAACTCTGAGTCTTCTACAAACGGCCATAAACCCTCTGGACCAAGTCAAGAGCTCCTCAGTCGCAAAAAAAACATAGACCCAATCTCCATCACAGACGCTGGAGTGATCCTTAAAGCATGAAAAAGGCTCTAATTGCATTTATCTAAAGTCAGACGGCTGTGGAATACTAATATGGCTGTGATGGTCTTAAAGTTGGGGCTTTAGTGCAAAGAAAAGACTGAATCCCATTTCCTCCCTAATTCCTCTCCTGCTCACTATGGGAACTGCAGGGCCTCTCGGGGAGGATTTCCCAGCAGAAAAAGACTTTACTGTATTTGTTTATTTGCCCCAGACAGTTTGCCTTGCTGTGTACGAACCTCTCTTCCCCCATCCCCTCACTCGCGGCGTCTTCTCCTGCAGAGTGCTCTTGGCAACCCACAGCCACATGCCTTTCACTGACACACACCACCCTGTCATAAAAATGCCAGCCGGCTCAATAAGGGGGATGTTTGTTCGCAGCGTTTTGGAATTCCCGTCTTGCCTTTCCTCCAGTTGAACCCCAGAGACCCTAAGAGGAAGTTGGAGAATGACTGGAGTCAAATAAAGAGCTGCAAAGGGCTGAAAAACTGGCAGAAAAAGGATCATCATCACTGACTGCTGGGGGTTCAGTGAGGGAATGTTAAAGAGGGCGAAAGCCAGATGTTTGAGATTTGAGATTTTTATAGCTGACTGTGTTATTTTCATACTTAAGATTGTTTTTCCTCATTCAAAGATCAGGCATTGAATAGCCACACTGCATTTACTGTCAACTACACGTTCTTGTAGCTTTGGAAATGCCTTAACTTTCCCTCGTGTCATCGTCTTGTCAAAGTCCAAATGTTTCTGATCCATATATTTGTGGATCAGAAACATATTTGTGGAACAGAAAGTTGATTCTGTTCACCTGCACGTTGTGTTTTCAGCGTTTTGTCACTCACCCAGGTGACGACTTCAGTCTTAGCTGAATGCAGGTTTCCCCGACCTTATAAACAGTACATCTGCATAGTGACTGAAACTAGCACCACTGCCTAACAGTGAACTTTATGGGATTTCCTTATCTGGGATTGAGCATGCATGAAGGCAAGTCTGTAAATTAAGCTTTACTCGCAACTCATCAGATATGAATGCTTCTGAGCAAATGGAGATCCTAGAAGAGGAGAGCTGTACAGGCCTGATTGCATGTTAAGAGACTTGATCTGAAATGTAGCGTGCAGCCTAACCCCAACCCCGAGGGGGATCGTCAGTGACCTGGCTGATGTTAGGGTGATCTTTTTGTGTCACACTGAAAGGCACAGAGTAACTTTAAACCTCAATTTTAACTTTTGCATAACCGGGTGAAAGGACACTCTGTCTCAAGTTGAACACAGGACACACACACACACATGCAAATATCTCATGTACACTGACACAGACACGCATCCACCCCCTCCCAACACCTCTGAACACTTACTCCCACCCAAAGTAGGAGGCGGTCTGTCCAGCACTGGGAAGACTGGCAGCAGGAACGGGCTGCTGTCCACATGGGTTAACTCCTACACCCCCACCCCCTGTGTTGCAAGTCTTGTGATTTTATGTTGTAATATGTGAACATTTATTTGCCTTTTGTGCTTTCTTTTTCTGTCCTCAGACTGCGCTCCCCTAGGAGCTCAGCCTGGGGGGAGCTTTTTTTTCCTCCTCCTCTCTCCGGATGTATTGTGTATTTTCAGTGTTTTTTCGTACCTCTCTTTTACCTGTCTTCCCAGTGTTATGTTATGGGGTGCTCATGATGACGCTGGATCGTCTGGCAGCCTTTAAAAGCATTTCCCTCCGGATAAATAAAGTTTTATCTAATCTAATCTAATCTGAGGATCTTTGGTGCCCAAACTGACACTAAACAGAAACCAGTGATTTATGTCACTACACCCACTTCTGCTTCCTAATGCTGTCTTTATCGCCCTTTTAAGGCACTGATTACCTCTCTGAAACAATGCCCTTTTTCCAGAGTTCAGGTGAATTCAGAAAAGAGCTTTAAACACCTTCTAAAATTATTTCATTGCTTATTATTTTTCACCCATCTCACATCCATCTTTTGGATCTCTATAATTATCTTCATCTTGAGGGCTGGGAGAGCATAGCGTAGATGTTGAATAAGCTTCAGAAAGTACCTTGTAAGCATCCGGTCCTCTTTGGTGGTCATTTTATGCTAATTTCAGAGGGCTCCATGCCTGCCACTTCCCCGTTCCCACTTCCAGGTATGACTCATTACAAGGCTTCCATTACTACATGCTACACACCAGATTCAACATAAACACAACGTGACTCCACTTTACAGCTTTGTTAGCGCACATCCAGTGTTTGGCTGTCTCTCGCAGATAAATCAGGAAGTATGTGTGTAAACTGTTGGAAATGCAGATTTACAATCACAGAGGAGTGAGAGGTGTGTGGGTTTGTGTGTTATCAGTGTGTGTGAGAGGATAAACACATCTAACACACACAATGTGACACGTAGGCTGGGAAAACACTGCAAACCTTTCTGCGGCGCAGCGACATCCTCGCCACGGCAGCTGTCAGTTTAAAGCAGCCACACACACACCAGCTGAGGTCAGACTGACACGCTGGACGTGCCGCACTGAAGCGTTTCCTTCTGACTGGTTTGAAGAGTGTGTGTTGAAAAGGGTGTGTGCTTTCTCCACGTCAGCTCTTGGCACACTGGGAGGGAGCCGGAATAACACACAGCATGTCTGTGCTGACAGGATAATCGGATGTGCGTGCACCCGAGGGCTGAGTTTAGCTAGTAGCAGCAACGGTTACAACACCTAAGAAAACTTACAGGAGTTAATGGCACAGTTTTCAAGGAGCTCCTGCACAAACTGTATTCTAGCAAAAGTCACTTTTTCTGATTGTCGAGGGTTAGGGTACGTTTATCTCGATTGTCCTCCCAAAAGGGTCCCTCAGCCAAGTTGGTTTGAAGTACAGGGTCAAAGGCACTGCATGGGTAGACGTATGTCCTCACCAGGTTCCCTGCACCGTGTATTGCACCACTAAAGTAAAGAGACAGAGAAAAGGAAAGAAAAGAAAAGAGATCACAGGGATCAAGAAATGGTGCCCTCCCTCATCAACCTCCATCACCCCCAGAGAGGAAGCAGGGAGAGAGGAGTTAAAGAGCTGCAAGATGCTGTTAGGTTGGGGTAGTGAAAATGTCTGGGTCAGGGGTTCTGGTTGTGGTCAGCCTAAGAGAGTTAAATAAAGCAAAGTAGCTCGTTGATATGGAATATAATAAAACGGTATTGCTCCATAAGGTAAAAATGACTCAAAATAAGCAAAAATCTAAACAAAGTACTATAAAAACTGAGTATAATACCCTCAAGTGGCTCTATAAAGTAAAACAGGACATCTAAAATACACACTCAATAACATAATTTAAACAAAAGTGGTTTAGAAACATCTTGTGAAAACCAGGATTGCAAATGTATTTATGGTAAGTGTAAGATATAACCCGATTCCTTTTAATGTGGCTTTTTTTGGTCTTAACTCATGGTGAATTTATACTACAACAATAGCAGTGTATATATTAATATCCATCAACCCTTTATCTAAGTTGCTGTTGCTGAACTTGCTCATGCTGAACACCCAATAATCTTCTCTCCTCCCCTCCCTCCTTTTGTTGTCTCTCCAGCGTCTGATACCGAGCAGGATGCAGCGGTGAAACTTGACCAGGAGCGGGCTGAGATAGTCGCCAAATATGACAAGGTACGGCGAACGCTCCCGTCAGTCAGCGTGAAAGCACACAGAAGCTTTGGTGAAGCGGAAAACCTAAAACAATTACATTTTTTCTCTCCCTCTGTGGTCATCCGCAGCCAAATTCCAGCCACTCACTCAGCAAACTTCATAACGCTGTGGAGAAATCCCTCCATAAATCACTGCCTTATTGCCCGTGAAACACAATAATAACAGCGTACCGCGTACAGAATGTGCCGCCGTGTGATTTAATCATTTTCATAAATTTCGAAAGGCTGTGATTACTGCGCAAGAGCCACATTTCAGATGCGGCATTCTCAGTAAAATTAACATGCAAATTATACATCTAAAAGCCACTGTTATCACTCCCAATGTGTGTGTGTACAGTGGGCTGTGCGTTATCTGTGTTAGAGGGGCAGAGAATGACAAAAATCCCTTCTGCAGGCCTGAAGGTTTAATGGAAAAGGGAGGAAGAGGATTCGAGTAGTTACTCATTAAATAAAATGAGTGGGTTAATGTGATGTCATGGGCATGGAATGATTTTATTGACTGGGATCCAGATTTGTCAGTTTACTTGACACACAGCTCTGGCAAAGTTCCTTCATCCCAAAGCACTTTAATCAGGTGTCAAACAGGAGATCCACCAATGAATCCGTGTGGTCCTTTGGGTAGCTTTGCAAAGTGGGAACATTTAATTAAAATGAGTAAATAAATCTAATTTGTAAAATTAAATGCTCCAGGAATGCCAGCGTCACTACACGGGAGTGAAAACGTCTGCAGATGTGCACTTTTTCCAGATAAAGTGAAGTGGTTTGGATTATAAAGTTGGTGGTATCTGCTGTGATCCATAAATTCTAATGTGCAGTGACTGAAGGGTGAACTTGGAAAATTAGGCACTGCTGGAAAAAGTACTTACACTGATTTCTTGTCCGTATGCGACTCTTGAACTACAAAGAGTTTGACAGCATACGGTTCTGTGCAAAATTCTCAGTTTCTGTATATATTATATCCAAGTAGCCAGACTTTTTTGTAGTTTGTTTTAAAAGTGGTCTTGAGCAAATTTTTTCTTTGGACATTGGCTGCTTTTTCACTCATTTTCACTCAAGTTCTTTTTGTTTAACCCACTAAACACTGACCTATGAATCATTCAAGCATTAAACGGCACCTAACTAAACTGATGAACTAGTGTTCTGTCTATTCATGACAAACTTAGCAAAGAACTATTTTTAATTGTGTCTTTAGGCACTTTGCTACTTGCGGCTTGTCACCAAAACACACAATTTCTTCCCAAATCTTAAATTTAGGCTACAAAACATCCCAAAGACTGGATTAAACACAGGATTTAAATAGGTTTTTGGGAACAAAGTAGTTCCCAAAGAATTATTAGCTGAAAACCTGACATGTCTGCGTATGGTGTGCAGTATGTCCTTAAAGAATTTCAGAAACGGGACAAATCGTTTACAAATGATCATGTGATTGAGAATGGCCTTATTTTTCAGCATGACGATGACTCCAAACACACCATCAATGCAGGAAAAGCAAACTTCAACATTACAGAAGCAGTGTGTTGTGTCTCCATGTATGTTTATACACGTTTAATAAATCATTGCCCTAATTCCCCATTTTTCTAGCAAAATATGAAGAATGAGGGATTTCTAAAAAAAAACAAAACCTTTTCACAGTGTTATGTCTTTATGAAACCAGACTTTGCTCGTTTAGAGCTGCCTGGGTCGAAACATCTAAGCTTCACAATTTGGATTATGTCTAAGTCACTCAGATGCTCACCCTCGCCCATTTCCCCTGCTTCCAACACATGAGGTTCAGGGACAGACTGTCCACTTCCTGCCTGTTAAATCCAAGCTTTCTGACAGGTACGTCATGTCACCTGTCAGTGGGTTCTCTGTCCTTTCCCTTGTAAAAAGAAAAAAGCCCACTGAAAGTTCCTATGTGTGCCGATGCTGCTTGTTTTTGTTCACAGAGACTTCGCTGCAGCATATTAAGTATTTCTGAAGAAATGTTGCTTTAACTCAAAATCCTCAAACTTTAAAGACGTTTTTTATTCTCTTATGGTTGGACTGTAAGTACGCGCTCTCTTCCTGAGTGAAACACAGCACGGCACTATCAGTGGGACCAGCCCACCATGCTCGGTTTGTAAATTAGCCTTTTTAATTTAGTCCAGCAGGCTGCATAATAAGTCTGCCTCATTAAGAGTGAAGAGACCATGGAGAATGGAGATGATGGAGGTGTGTGTGTGTAGGTGTGTGTGTGTGTGTGTGTGTGTGTGTGTGTGTGTGTGTGTGTGTGTGTGTGTGTGTGTGTGTGTGTGTGTGTGTGTGTGTGTGTGTGTGGCAGAATGAGGCACAATCAGAGCTAAATCAGTGTCATTGTCGCTGTTGGGGATGGGAGGAGTTTAATAGTCTGTTATCACGCCGGCCACAAACACTCGCCGCTCGTCTTCTCACGTCGCCCGGCGTACATTTGTGGTTATTAAATATGACTTTTGTCTTTGCAGAATGTGCAGAAGGGACTAGTTTTGTTTCCAAATGACACATCCACTCACACCTGACTGCTGCCGCTGATTGCAGAAGTCTGGAGCCAATTTTTTATGTTGGGTTTCTGCAAAACTCCATTTTTTCCCCAGGTTTCACATAAATTTTGAAATCTTCACTCACCACCTTTCAGTTCTGTTCAAGAAACATCTGTGTGACGCTCAAGCTTCACTAATGATTTTGGGTGGTAGCCAAGAACAAGATTGTGGGTGAGCCTTGGAGAGAGGGTGAGGGGCTCGGCCATTTGGGAGGGGTTTAGAGTTGGGTTGGTCTCGAAAAGAGCCAGCCTGAGGTGTTTTGGGCATGTCCTATTGGGAGGATGCTGCACGGCAGACCCAGGGTACACTGGGGAGACAGTGGATGGATGGATAATTGGCATTAAAGTCCTTCCCTGGTTTGATATTTATAAAATCAGTGCATCCCAACAATCCCATCAGCCGGATGCTGATATAACATCTTAAAAATTAAAAAAAAAAAAAAAATTAGATGGCAAAGGTATGAAATACACTGCAGAACAGGCACACAGCTGAACGGTCAGAGGTGAAATGACGAGCGAGCGTTGTGCAGTTGAGTCCTGATTTAATTTCACCCTGAAACTGAGACCGAAATGATGATGATGATGATAGAGTTGACTCGAGTGCCGTGAAGGAAACACAGAGATCATCTGATTCCCCTGAGGCGTTCCTGAATTTTTGACTTGTCTATTTCAAGGGTGAGTTTCTGTTTGTGCTGAGGGAGCGGTGCAAAAACTGGGTGGGAGCAGAGGGAGGAGACAATTTTTGAAATATTTCACCTTGACATCTGGATGTCAGGCCGACCTGTGAACCACTCATAGCCTTCTCAGGGCTTCACAAAGCATTTGGCAACCTCCAACAGGACCATTAGAGACATAAGAGAGAGGGGTCATGACAATAAAAAATCTATAATAGAGTTCTGTGACAATCAGAAGCCAAGTCAGGAAACGCAGACTGCTGTACTGACAAACAGCAGAGGTACATGTCCTGTAGTTTGCACACAGGCAGTAAGAGTGTAAGCTGATGGTGAAATAGTTCCTTAACCTTATTTTGCAGCAGAAAAATGTGTTATTCATAACAGTGTGTGTGTATGTATGTATATATATATGTATGTATATATATATATATATATATATATATATATATATTTTTTTTTTTTTTTTTTTTTTTATATAAAAAAAAATTTTTTTAAT
>VURO01032769.1:16798-29458 GCA_015108175.1 Pelvicachromis taeniatus | reverse complement strand
GTAGAGTCAAAAGGTCAATTTGGTTTAAAATAATAAACCAACATTACTGATTCAGTTTTCCTGTACGATCCAGCCTATGCTCAAACCCAAATTCAAACCATTACTAATCTAACTGTAAGAAAATGGCTTCACATGCTCCTCAGGGCCTTCTGAAATACGTTTTGGCCTCTAGATTTTTAACAACAAACATATTTAACATTTGGACTCGGTAAAATGATCAGTGAGAGAGAGCGTTGGAAACAAACAATGTTTATTTATTTATTTATTTGTTTCACATTGCCAGGTGCTTGCTTGCTGAACAGAACATAGGCACAGAAAGAGCTTTGCTTTTCACTCAGCTATTTGAAAGAAAATCACTTCAGGCTGAAAAGTCATTAAATCTAGCAGCAAAGCCAGTGAGATGGCAACAATGAAGTGAACTAAAGCATGAGCGAGACTAAAGTCAGGTGTTTAATTTTGTGTGGTAGATGTTTCCCAAAAAAGCAATCCTGTTCTTGTTGGATTTTACTAGAGAAGCTTTGCATGAGTCACAGTCCAAAATAATCCCTGTTTATCTTATACTGGGGATTCTTTTCCTCAGATCAGCCACTGTCCAAAGCAAGCTGTATTAGCTCCTCCCCCTTTAATCCTACTTGGTTTATTGGTCTTAACATTATGACCACTGACAGGTAAAGTGACTAACATTGATTATCCCTTCATCAGGGCACCTGTTAGTGGGTGGGATATTTTTGTGAGGAACTGAACTTTGTCCTCAAAGTTGCTGTTAGAAGCAGGAGTCCCGCCATGTGGATGTTACTTTGACACATGTGGGATGTGCTGTCCAATCACACAACACAACTTCAGGGGTCTAGTGGAGTCCATGCCTCGATGGGTTAACATTAGGCAGGTGGTTATAATGTTATCCCTGATCGGTGTATATGACACAGATTCTGAGAGAAAACTGAATAATAGCACTGACTCAGATCAGAGCTGGAATGTATGTGGTGAAATCAGACAAGAAAAAGTTGGTCATGCATACATACATGAAGCTGAAGCACACTTGGAAGAAGGTTTTCTCAGCATCAGAGGGGGACTAGTGTACTGTTTAGTATTTATGGTCGTAGTTCTCCTGGATTTGAGGTCATCGCTAAGATTTGGTAAGCTGAGATGAATGATGTATTTGGCTGAGCCAATCCTTTATCCCACTTTGAATGTAAAACAGCTTTAACAGTTTCAAAGAGATGGTTCGGAAGAAGAAAGCTTGTGTGCAGATCAACAAAGGCCGCTTTATCCCGCCTCATATCAACGAAACACTCAACATTTCAGACATTTGTACCTTTATTTTATGACCTTCTGTCCTTCCATCACTCATTTTTCTTACACATTGTCTCTCTGATATTCTCTTTATAACACTTCCTCACACACACTGCCTTTGGGTTTCCTATTTCACTGACGGTCGAGTGGTTTTTAGGACGCCTCGAGTCAGATGGTGACGCAGGTGGGCGTCTGGATGTTCATTTCACACCTGTTAATCGCTGGTCACACACAAACACACACTCACACCGACTCACTTTCTCAAGGGCGCCAGAGTCGAAGCCCCCTCATGTAATCTAGCAGCCAATCAAAACACGATCCTCTCCCCCTGAAGATCGTGGGTGGCATGTAATTTGAAGCTCCATCAGAAGCCAGTGTTCAGTTTATTTCACTGAACAGCAGGCTTCAGTCAAACAAACTAGGATATCAGTTACTTTGCAGATTAACTGATTTATGTTTTTTTTCTATAAAGAATCACAAAATCCTCAGAAACAGGGCGTCTTCCGAGGGTCAAAGGTGGCATCTTGACTTTTGATGGCCAATTTAGAAAGGCAGAAATTATCAATCTGAATTTTTTTCCCCCTTCTCTCTTCTTTGTTCCAGGGAAAAGACGCCCCCGTGGACCCCTGGGAGGACAGTAACTTCCGCCTGTACAAAGTTGTCGACCGCTTTGGCTTCGTCCAGTAAGCTCTCTCACACATACAGCCTATAATCAAGCCTAATAACTACATTAGTAAACTTCAAAGCCCACTCTACCACATTGAAGAGAGAAGGAAAGTGAGCAGCAGCTGTCCAGACGGGTGTTGCTGAGAGATGAGTGCATCTGTGGCTTTAGCCGGCTGGTTGGAGGCTCTGAGGCTCTTAAACACCACTGTGCTACAGCGTTTTATATATAGGCTGGCACATGCAGGCAGGAAACAGCTTGGTTGGCCACAATCACAGAGCATCAGTGTGAGGATAGAGTGGTACGATCCAAAGAGAGATAGGAGGAGGTGGTTGCTGGAGTAAAGAAACCTCTGGGTTATATGATTGGTTAAGACTGGGACAGGAGTATCCTGAAGTGAAGGTCACTGACTGGGCCCATGGAGGGTGTTTTGAACCTGGCAGACTTTTGGCGGTGGAGAAAACAGCGTGACCTCTGAGTAGTTTTAAGGCTTGAGAAGCTGCGTGGGCAGAAACACCAGAACAAGACTAGATGTCAAGTTTCTTTCTCTCCCAAGGCTCTTTTTCCAAAAGTTGGTTTACTTCAGTAAAGTATAAATGCTGGTGTCATGTTTAGAGTCCAATCTGAAGCACAAACTGTATGTATCGATGGAGTCGTGGTTTTTAAAAAAGTAAGCTAACTCGCATTAAAGCAGCAAGCAAACAGCAGACCATTTAAATCTGTGATTTGTCAGCATATCCATCTACCCTGGCCTCGTCAGACTCATCTCACCTCATCGTTTGCTCTGTTCATAACTACTATGAACCAGGTCATAATGAAATGTTACTATGGGCTGTAATGAGCTGATTTCGTGGACGGCTGTTTCTATATACAATACACCAAATGTGGTGGATTTTAAAAATGATTTCAAAGATTAGATCAAATTTGATTATAGAACCTAAATAGTTGGCTACTGGTCCAGCTAAGCAGACACCAAGGAAAATGCATCTGGTAAACTAGAGCATTAGGTTTAATCTTATGTAGCTTGTCTTTTTTCATTTCCAACAGCAGCTGGGTATTCTTGTTTTTAATTAAGTGTTAATCTGACTATTGTATCTATTGCTAATAGTCCCTAACTGTAATATTTTAAGCCACTAACCGTTGTTAAGCCACCATACAGGGCTATTAGTATGTACCATGTAGAAGTGATAAATAGCTGTCCTGGTTAATACTGGGTTAACGTTGGTTCAAAAGTAAAGGTTTTAGTCGATGTTAGTTTACACATGTGGTCGAAGAATGCTAACAGTGGTTTCAGCAGGAGCTGAAATCAGATTATTCTATAGTGATTAACTTCTGATAAACAGATACAAGATAAAGGAATGTCCAATCTGTTACCTCCTGTTTGTGTGACCACTGACATATGTGATGTTCCCTCCTTCTGATAACAGTCAGAAAGTAAGATGAACTCTTAAAAAAAAGTATTTCCTGGAAGGAAAATATATCGACTATGATTTATAACAATAAAACGGTTAAGAGACTCATGACCTCATTCTTCCAGCTGTTTTCCTTACTGATTTCTCCCATGTTCCTCTTCTTTCCTTAGTGAGAATGAACTTCCATCCTACGACTCGGTGGAGGAAAAGGTGAGAGGCATTGCTTCTCTTTATCATCGTTGTTTTAAAACAAATCCATCTGTGCAGCTTTGGGGCATTTTTATAATAAAAGAGAGCACTTTCTGGACTACGCAAATCGGAAAATTAAATTTCATGTTCCTGCTTTCACTTCCCCTGCATTAGGAAAACCCTGAGCATGTAATAAGATAGACCGGTCAGGTTTGAGATTTAAGCACAGGACACAGGAAACTCTTTGTGGTAGTTTTTGTTTAGTGTTGCGTGACTGTCCCAAAGGTTAAAAAAAGAAGAAGAAAGAAACAAAGATCCAGGTCAATCCTAATAGAAATGGGAAACCTGGATCAAATTTTCTGTCACTCCTTTTAGAAAAAAACTCAACCTGAAAACAGCTTACAGAAGTAAAGTAATCTGATTTTAATTGATCTTAATTTATTTAAGAGATACTCAACCGATTACTTACTTGCTATAAAGTAGTGAAGCGGATCTACAGATGGGTTAGTTTAGGTGCTGGGCCACCTAAATAGGCTGAAATAAGAGGATCCAACACATGCCAAGAAAATCAGATCCCCTCACTGCAGGGGCCACGCGCTCAGCTTTTTACTTTGGCATGTCACCTGTCTGCAGGCTGAAGGGGAAAGAAACTCCATCCATAATTTGACCAACAATTAAAACAAAGCAAGCTTCCAAAAAGATTCGTCAGTCTCTGAAAAATTCCCACTTCCTGAGCCCTGGACCACACCACTAAAGCAGAGCAATAATCTTCATCCTTCATCCTCAGTGTTGTTCATGAAACCAAAGGAGTTTACCAGTCTTAGGTTTTTAATTCTTTGGAGTCAGTTCTTTCTGCTCAGTAACACCAGATGCAGTTAGCATGTAGTCCCTGTCAGCTGTTTCACGATGTCTCTGTATATTTGATCCTTTAGTGTTTGCCTAAAAATAGAAACTCTTTCTAATCACGTCCAACACCTCAGTGTATCTTCGTTACATCAACATGAGGATACTCTGAGGTGTTGGTCGTACAGTCAAATAGAAAGCAGTTTTCTGTGCGACTACAGGGAAAATGTTAGTTTTTTTTTCCAAAATGCCATACTGGAGAAACACAAATTTTTCAAAATGAAGTGAATGAAACACTTAAATAAACAAGTGACTTATTTGAGATATTAAAAGCCCAATTTCTAATACGTAAGCTGTGAGAACAAAACCTACTGAAATTCTGATTCGAAATGATAAATATGCTTTGTTTTGATGTAAAAACTGGATCATTCACGAATGCTTGTGTTTATGAAATATGCAAAAGTCGAACAAGACAAACCAGCATCTGCAGGAGGCTTTAATTAGAGCATCTGAACAGCTCCAAACGCCTTTGAACATACAAAATAATGACCTGCATGTTGTTCTCTTCTCGCTGTGGTTCCCACTGGACCCGAGCGCAGCCGCAGTGGAAACTTATTAATGTCTTCATTCTTGTTTCTGCAGCAAAAACACACGGAGGTGGAGAGGACCACCAAATGGCTGAAGATGCTGAAGAACTGGGATAAATACAAGAACAGTGAGAAGGTGATTCTCCTTTTGACAGCAATGATTTCATTGTGACTCCACTGCTGACCTGAACACAGATGCAAAGACCATAAATTGGCCTTAATTGATGCAGTTCTAGCTGACACGCGTAGAACATGAGCAAAATGTGACTTCTAAGATTGTCACTTTGCTATTAATAGCTGCTTTAATAGTAGTGTGTGTTCGCGGGGGCAGTCGATGTGCCAGCCGCTAGACTGTGTCGCAACAGATGATTGGCAGGCGCTCAACCTCTGCAACAGCTGTATAAACACTGAGCTGCATTTGATGGGCTGAAGATTTCTATTGAAGTATCTGCTGCTGGATTTAAATTCTGCAAACTTACATCAGTCACTAAAAAAAAGTGAATGAGTAAAAAAATACAATGAAACCCTGATTTAAATTTGTCTGGTCTGTCAGTTAAACTCATCTTCTTCAGCACATCAAAACTAGGGATGTGTACGGCTCGTCTAGTAGACGACCAATCAGCACTATTGATGATGTCATCATATTGTTAATAAAGCCCTTCGAGCTGAGTTGTGCTCTTATTGAAGATTGTACTTATCGGTTTCAAATGCCTTTGTTTGTCCATTAGATTATCTCACTGTTTCTTAGTTTTAGACTAGTTGGGTCGCCTAATTTGTCTTTCCTCCTTTAGTCGAATAAGAAATTATTCACCAGGAACATCGCTAGTTCAAACGGCTTCCAGTTCAGCTGTTTTTTACCCTATCATAGAAGTCTCCTTCTGAACTCTTACTTTGTGATTTCACCTTCAACTTGTGCAAAGAACAAACATCAGCTTTGGTTTCAAACTGACCTGAACGTCATCGTTGGCTGTAAACGAGCAGTTTCAGGGGTCCAAACATTTCTGGCTAGATGAGGAGCATTCACAGGTTTGTGCAGCGGGGATTAGTCTTTGTGCACTACAGATGTCTGAAGCGGAACGCCAACGAGAGTGGCTACGTCCATCTGTTACACTCTTTACGGTCTGGGCTTTCCCAATAAGATCTTGAACCTCGTTCTGATTTAAGTCAGGTTTGTATATTTCTAAGAGACAGTTGCTATCACTGTAACGGTGTATTTATAGAAAATAAAGGTAAACATAAGATGTCCTCTTTAATGCAGCAAAGTCCAGAGTTTTCCACATTAGAAATCAACAGGCAACTTTAATAATCACTGCGCTCGGTCCTTTGATCTTTAAAATAACACAGTAATGATCCCCTTTCACATCACATCCACCCTTAAATATCTGAGCCGCATTCCAGCATTTATCTTCCCGAGCTAATATCAGTCCACTTCTGCCCTCTGCTGCAGTCCAGCTGATACAGAGGAGTTGAATGTCCCTGGAGGACAGCTAGAGGGGGGCAGGTATCAGCTATGGCTGTCTTCATTGGTGGTCCAGGTGTTTTGTGGTGTTCCCTGCAGCGCTTCATTTGTATGCTTGAATTCAGCATGGATTAGTGAGGTGTGTTGGGCCTTTGAAATGCACTCATTGCTGGCACTAAGAGCGCTGTTAGGCTTCTTTTTTTTTTTACTGTCCTTCTGCTTCTTTTTTGGTTTTGCCTCCCTTTTATTTCAAAGAAATTTTCAAGTCGAGTTACAGCCAAGGACACAGAGAGAACATTTAGCTCGATCCATCACATCGCTCTCCATCGCCTCCTCCGCCTCCCTCTTCCGCAGTTTCTTTCTTCATCTCAGCTTCAGGGATATTTCTTTTGCCTTCGTCAGTCAGCAGCGTGCCGTCAGCTCGGCGAGGAAACGGGTCACGCTGCCTCTTATTTTGTTTCCGTACTTGCCAACTGCTGTGAGAACATTTAGCCCGCAGTATGAGAGCAGATGTAAGACGGTCATAAGCTCCCCTTGAGCCACCCCCACCAGCCGTACAAGACCAATCTGCCTTACGGTTATCGTGTTTAGCATTATAGTAATAATACTGTAGCAAATGAAAGCTTGTTCTGTTACGGTTCTGAAATCTCGGCTTCTAAGACTACAGCTGTGCCTCAGTCCAATACTTCACAGTAACTGCTTGGTCACCACAGGAAGTGGCATTCTTCAGAAAAACTGTCGTGGAAGTGTAATCTTGAGGATGTTTGTGGTTGTGTTTGGGAATATGATGAGGAATTGTAAAACAGCTAATATGATGGCTTCATTCGGCAGCTGGTAGACTTTTATTAATATCCAACAGCAGTCACTGAGGTGTGGGTCCAGACACCAAGTGAGGCTCGGTCTAAAAATTTCTTTGCACAATTTCTTTCATTGTTCTTTAAAATCGAGCCTGCCTCATACTACATCTTTTAAAGCGGTATTAAAAGTTAAAATGTTTGAATGACGATCTAGGTTTTCAGTTTCCATTGTGGCCATCGAGTCTTTAAAAGCTCACTGCTATCCACGCTGCTGTAGTGCGGTACTGTGCCACAATTAATGCATTCTCAAATCCGAGGGCAGTTTTCTGTCTACATTTGCAGCCGGTGACACACATTCAAGAACAGTTAAAAAAAAAAATTAGTCACAGAAGCCTTTGACTTTTGTTTGACCTTGGGTTTCTTGAAAGGCGCTATATAAATCTGATTTATTATTATTATTGTTCTATATAAGACTTCGACTATATTAGACTAGAGAAATCCCTTACCTGGATGATTGAGCACGCATCAGGACATTTAAAGAGGAATAAATTCTTCATTTGGAGGTTTCCAGTGGAGTAAGTCCTACAGTTTCGCCCTTGCTTTCACTCACTTTCTAGGTTTAGACACTAAAGCCTACATAGTTAATATAATGGTGGTTAGAGTTAAAGTATGCTTCTTCACAACAGTAACCCTGCACGTTTAAAAGTTACACTTATTGAGCGCACTTCAGAGTGTTTGTATGTGTGCTGAGACCATATAGTCATCATTTTATCTGGGTTTGGATCGTGGGGGCAGCACAGAATTTTCTCACGTCAGCCACTTCTTCCAGCTCATCTGGAGTGGCAACAAGTTTTTCCTAAACAGTTGAGAGATATAATCTCTTCAGCGAGTCCTGACTCTGCCCCAGGCCTCCTCCTGGTATGACATGCCCGAAATGTCTCACCTAGGAGGCATCCTAGTCAGATGCCTGAGCCACCTAAACTGGCTCCTTTTACTGTAGAGGGGAAGCAGCTCGACTCCAAGTCCCTGATGAACAACTGAGCTCCTCACCTTATATCTAAGGACGAGCCCAGCCATCCTTTGAATCTCAATCTTTCAGTCACCACTTAGAGCTTGTGACCAAGGGTGAGGGTGCAAACGTAGTCTGACCGGTAAATCAACAGCTTTACTGTTATGCTCAGTTCTTCACCACAACATATCAGACACCATCCCAATCCAACTGCCAATCTCATACAAACTCTGTAACCTGTTTTACTGTTACCATAACCTACTGGGTTAGCATCACGCATCAGCATGGACGCGTGTCAGCATCCAAGTCAAACGACACATTTTTGACAGCTTGGAGACGAAACACCAGTATCTGATACAGGCCGTCGCTGCTGCAGGCTGTACTCTGTAGCAGTGACCTCTTTAGCTTGAGCGGGAAAAACACTGTCAGCACAGATGCATAAATTGAAGGCACAATAATGTGCAGCTCATTATTTGTAGTTGTAGCAAAAAGAGAAATAAAATTTTGTTTTTATCTCAAAATCAGCATTTTTCAGAGTTTAGCATTTTTTAAACTTGTTTAGTGTAAGGAAGCTTTACAATAATCCAAACTAAATCAGTAACAACTAAATGTAATGCAGGTAAAAGTGTGCAGATTCAGAGAGTTGGGTACAATGTGAGAGAGCTGACATTTTAAGACGTTAAAGGAATGATTTAAGATATTTGAATACCAATTAAGGTCTCATTTTTAAGCAACCCCAATGTTTTCCTTCCATATTTTAAATCCATGCACACAGCGAGCTCTGTCTGTGCAGAAGATAAACGCAAACCAAAGCTCGAACAGCACACATTCAATGTAAGTGTTGACACACATGTAGGCACACTTGTGCTCGGAGGATGATTAGTGTAACAGATGCGCTCATTGACTCGCTCATCAGAGCCTAATTACAAGGCTGTTGCACTAGAAACAAGCGAGTTCCAAGTGTGGTGGGTAGGAGGCTGATGGAGTGGAGGCTTTGGACACTTCACACACACCCAACTAAATGTCATTAATTCTCAGATCACACACACACAAACCACTGAGGCCGTTATATGTGAAATCACACTAGGTACACGCACACACACACACATCAGGGCATCACGTTCATGTGACGCGAGGTTACAGATGAGATGTGATTTATGGCTCCCTATTAACTCGCAGCTCGTCCTCGCACATGTAAATCAGTCATGACTCCCTCTGCTCGCATCTGTTTCTTGTAAAGCAACAAAAACATGTTCAGTTTCAGAAATAAAATGTAAATTAAAAATGTTTACTCTGCAGAATGCTGCGCTTTAATTATTTGAGACTTGTGTAGACTAAAACAAGTAAATGTTTAAGCCCTCACTAGAAGTTTAACTATTGGTGTTTTATTTATTTACATGTGATCAAGAAGTTCCAATTTTTCCAATCCGCTTCCAGCGCAGGTTTATTTTCGGAGGAGCCGCCCTCAGGAAAGGGAGGGGGGGGTCCAGGGTTCCTTCCCATTATCTGGATTTATCCATCCTGACGTCATAAAAGGTCACACACAGCTGGTTAAGTCAGCATCTGACCAATCACAAATGTGGATGTGTCAAGTTAAGATTAAACTACAATATTAGAAAAATATGAAGACGTTAAACACACACCCTGAATGCAACATGGCGGATAGACACAAATCATCAGTGTGGGTGTGCGAGAGGAAACGCACTGTAAAGTTGCGTCTTGGGGGATTGGCTCGTTTTGTGAAGCACCGAACACTGAGGTGTTTGTATGTGTGCTGCAATTAGTCTTCGGATGTTTTTCACCACCGCTTCCTAATACTCCACCGTCCTTTCCATTTGCCTCCGCTGTCAGTCACCTGCACAGCAAATTCACACTTCCTCTCATATCTGCTGTAAAACCGTTCTGGCTGGCTGGGTTTTAATAGGTGGAGACGGAGAATTCACTGCTGCGATTAGCTTTGCTGTTCCAGCAGTTTGCCTTTTAAGACTTAATCTCCCTCACCCGGAGTCTGACTGATTTTCCATCTCTTTGTCGACACTGGATTACACTGGACTGTTCTGCATGCATGGCAGTCTCTTCTATCTAGACTTCTCACTGCCCTTGGTCTCCGAGTGCATCCAGCCAGATGGTCGTGGTTCACCTTCCAAAGCCCTTTGCTTTCTCTCAGGGAGGGTGTAGCGTACATTCAGACACACACTGTTTGTGTTTGTCTGACAGCTTTGACAAGATGAGTCGAGCTTTCTGTATTCTGTGTCATTTTTGGCAGCTGCCAGATGCGCCAGTTACATGTCAGTGCAGCTACGGCCATGCAACTTGGTGTTTCCTCTCCGTGTGTTTGTTTAAATCACTAGTTTATGCAGTGCAACTTCCTGTTTGTTATAATACGAGCCATCTCCTTGTTTAGTGTATTTGTATTATTAAAAATGTTCCCTGTAACATTCAAAGTCAGAGAAATGTGGAATTTTCCTCAGTTTGATGGTGTATTTTATTTTGGTGGACTGTCAGTGGCTTAATGACCTCTTTTACTCATCCCAGCCACAGGCTACCACATGTACCAAGTCCAGGCATCTCCTGTTTTGAAAGAGGCTCTCGTCTTTTTAATAGCCCCCAAAAAGAGTTTAGCCCTCATCCTGTTCCTCTGAAGCTTTTAATTAAGCTGACTTTTAAAACTTAATCCAGCCACGCAGCGACGTATTAATTGTGGATGGATCATTGTGTGTGTGTGTTTATAGTCCAGTAATTCCTCTGTAGCTAGCTGTGAGATAGCAGACAATTTAAAAATCAGACAGCTTAGCTAAGAGCACGGGGCAGTTACAAGGCTTTTTGACTAAAGCTAAAAACAAGAAAAACATCAATAAAAACAAACTAGGTATAAAAAAAACTAGACCTTTAAAAATGAGGATTAAAACAACATAAAAGTACAAAGGAAATGTGTTCCCATAGTTACATTTAACTATATAGTTGAATATAGCTATAAGTTGAAAATAACTTAGGATAAAAGTAAAGATAAAAAGCTAATTGGATCAGTCAAATCACAATAATTTAATGGAAGTGAATTTCTTCCATATTTACTTCACTGATGCTTCAGAAATTGCTGATGTGAAGCGTTTTAAACCAAACCAGCCAGCTACAGGCTGAATCATGACCATAAAGAGATTTCAATTGGATCAACAACAAAAAAACAACACAAAAAGTCAAAGTACAAGAAGAAACTATCCATCCCATAATGCATTGCAAAGACCTTTCTCCCTCATTGAATTGAATCCTTTTTGCTATTAGTGTTGAATAGTAGTTTATTTGACAGGTTTCTGTGGGGTGTGTGTCGATATGCTACAGCACTTTGTTCTCTGGCTATGATTCTCTCTCTCGATGTTTCTGAAGCTTTGTGCTTAAACGTGTCCATGGTAACCACAATCTCCACCAATCAGGGATGCTGTTTTGTTTTAGGGTTGTAGGTAGAGCATTTCTTGTTATTTTTGTTCTTGTTGTTGTTCTTAAAGTTTGACATCAAACAGATTTCTGGTTTCTACTGGTTCACATACCAGTTATATATAATCAAGCTCACAGTAAGTCTACTTTGGATTTTACAGTATTACGCCTCCTAATCAGAACATGAGTGGTATCATTATATCCTGAACCTCATTGTTAAGATCTATGGGGGTAACTTCTGGAATAACTGAAGGCAGAGGAGATGAAAAGTGAGTTTCAATAATCCAGAAAATAAAGTGAATGTGAAACGCTCCCAGAACAAGACTTTATTAAACTGATATTTTTAACCAGAGATCTGCAGCTGAGGTACCTCGCAAGAGATTGAGGCTATGATCCTTAAAGTACAGTGACACCTGTTCAAGTCAAAGATGAAGTTCTGAGAGATTACTGCCTTGTGCTGAATATGCAGAGAAAAAGAAAGAACCGCCAAATTCATCCTATCTTCACATTATATTTGATGTTTAATGTTTTGTTGGACGAAACCTTTTGTAGCCCTTCTGATTTGGCCTAAATGTGGAGAGATTATCTGAGGTTAAAGTTCCGCTTTGAAGGTTGCTAACGATGACCTGCTGTTTGCTTCCAGCTGCTCAGGAGGATCTACAAGGGAATTCCCCTGCAGCTCCGAGGGGAGGTGTGGTGTCTGCTGCTCGATATACCCAAAATAAAGGAGGAGAAGAAGGGCTTCTACGAGGTATCACTCCAGGAACTCTCAGCTAAACACTCTGTCTCAGGCTCAAGTTTAGTAAAGTCTGCAGCGTTCATTAAAACGTGAGCCTCGTGAAGATTCATAAGTGAGCCGACTAGCACTTTGGCTTTATTCGATGTCACTGAGCTTCAGTGTTAATGTGGGCAAGCAGCAGCTTTGGAAGTTTAATTGTGTTTGTGTAAAGCTGCACGGCCTGCTCCGGCACACGGTAA
>VURO01032769.1:3834-16778 GCA_015108175.1 Pelvicachromis taeniatus | reverse complement strand
GCACAAAGTTTGGATCTCATTAGAAAGTTTAGCTAGCAAGATCAATATATCTCTGCCTTCAGCTGCTGAGGAAGTGCTCTAATTATGAGTTGGGCCACATGCAGTAAATGATGTGGGAAATATAAAGTGAAAACGAGTAGTTTTCTCCCTGTGAGCAGGGCAGCTCTGACCACAATAATTCATCCGATCCGGTTTGGTGTTTCAACAAGGAAACACCAAACCGGATCGGATGAATTATTGTGGAATTTAGTCATGTTTTTGTTTTGTTTTTTATATTTATTAGCCACACTTTGTTGTTTGTAGTTAGCATTACATACTGTCAGTAAGAAAAAAATGATATCAAGAAAATTTGCAATAATCTATTCAAAAAAAAATCAAAAGAATAAATATTTAACCTAACCCCACTAACACCTGGGGTTGCATAACATCTAACATCTATTTACATGATTTAGATGTAAATAATAATATTGTAATAGTCAATTAGCAGCCTCTCTCTCATCCACCGCTCACACTGCTCTGCCTCGGTCTGCTCCTTCATGTAACTATGAAACAATATTGTGTAAAAAAGTGAAAAATATTCAGTACGTGGGATGTTTTATCTCTTCTATCGAGCTCTTTTAACCAGCTGCTTAGAGCCGTCCTTCATCACCGTGTAATCATATCAGTAATTTCCATCCACTGTTTGCTCTTCCTGTAACACAGAGTGCAACTATGGAGTGATCCAGCGACGCTCTGAGACGCTTGTTTTCATTTAGGTCACACATCACCAGCTGCTAGCATCTCCTCCGTTGTAGCCTGGTTCTACTTGACCGTGGTTGTTTTGTTTGTTTCTTCTTCTTTCTCTTTTTTACCTTAAATGGGGAAAGAAGTGTGTTTTTCCACCTTTAGCTGGACAATTTTTCTTGCAAGACATTTTTATAGTAATGATTTCACAATATGACATTTTTAACTCTGATGATGAGGTATTGCACAACCCCACCTAGCCTCAGCTCTAGTGTATATTATTGTTTTAGAGAAGTGAGTGTTGGGTGCCAAGTTATCAGCTGAGGCTTTGAAGCTCAATCAGCAAGGTGCACCCACAAACTCTGTGGACACAGACCTCCTGCTAATTAGTGCCAAGTTGCACTTGTGCTTTCATTCATTCTTTGTTTTGTGCCTGTTTTCAGAAACTGAAGGCCAGAGCCAGAGGAATATCCCCCGACATCCGACAGATCGACCTGGATGTGAACCGAACCTACAGGGACCACATCATGTTCATGCATCGTTACGATGTCAAGTGGGTACATTTTACTTCATCCAAGCAACCATCTACAAGTTCATTGCACACAGTTGCAGTAATGTTGGTTGTGTTGCTTATTTAAAACGCCTTTGCATTTTTGAGCTTAAAAGTTTCCTGTGTGGCTGGAAAGGCTGGGAACTGACAGCCTTTCAGTTCCCAAGTAATTCAATTTACATAACTTCTGCATAAATGTGTCTGCATGGGGAAAGATACAACGTGGAGCCCTTCACTTCACTGTCAGAAAGCCCAAGGACAATGACTGCTCTCGCTATTTGACACGTAATCTCAGGAAAAGTACAAAGAGCACAAACAGAACAGGAGTCAGTAATCATCTGCAGAAATGCATGCATCTTCATGCCCTGTGAGAAGAAGGTGGCTTCTCCAGTGTGGAAGTGAGAGATCTCACGTCCCCTTTCTGCTCTGCCTTCCGCTTTGTTGCATGACTCGGATGAAGGATCTGCACCCGTTAATGCCATTTTGCCGTTTCACACTGCTTGTCTGATATTTGGAAGTGCATTCAGGTTTTGCAGCTACACAACTCAGCATCAAGGCTGGTGTGCAGCTCCAGGCCACATGCATGCATCTTAACTTGAAGCCAAAGCTGCCACTGAACTGTGTTTATTAAAGCTTTTGTACGAGCTGTGGTTTGTTTGTGTTTTCAGGCAGCAGGCGCTGTTTCACGTCCTCACAGCCTACTCCATGTACAACACGGTGAGTCATTTACGCTCACTTTTAGTGTCCTGAAGACTTTGAGCTGTAACATTTTCACTGAAGACAATAAAAGTGCACATGAAGGCAATATTGGTAACACTTTTTATTACAGCTAGGTAATACCTGATATATCAGTATATGAAGTACTTGCTGCATTTATATTGGCTGATATATAAAAATTTTAAAAGTAAACAAAAAACCAGAGAAACACCCTTCAGCCATGCTATGAGTGTTGCATAGTTTGTCCACCAGAGGGCACTCTGCAACTTCCCATGTTCAGAATGCCACGAATACAACAAGCAGCAAATCCGAGTGGACTTGGGGCGGGTGTGAGCGAGTAATCTGCGACTGGTTGTGACAATGAAACAATTATTTTTAAACATTTTCATATTACCTCACTGAGGTCTTAAATATAACTGCATGTAACAAATGTTTGGGAAATTTGTTTATGCTTCTAGTCCTCAGGAGAAATAAATATCAGCTGATATATTAGATTTTTAAATGACCAAATATCAGTGTCAATCTTAAAAATGGGTCTGGCTCTAATAATAATCCTATAATAGTCGATTAACAGTGTGAAAATAACACTAATTAACTAAATAGCAACAACCATAATTTCATTTTTAATAAAATAATAATATAATACCATTTAGTAACAGTAAGTAACCTACTAACAATAAAATGATAATACTTGTGTAGTACCTGGAGTAAAAATTGTAGTCTAGTAAAAAACAATATTAAGATAATAAAGTTTGATTTTACGTGTGATGTCAACATTGCCTTCAAAATTCACATTAAATTTACCATAATGCAATGTTGAAATCATTCCCACTCATGTTTAAAATAAGTCTTTCTTTAAAAAGATTATTATTGATTATTACTGAACTTTATCATCTCACTGTCGTCCCTGAAGTAGGGAAGAAGAATTAGTAGAGTAACTTTTTCTAGTTTTACCTTCGTGCTATGAATTCTTTCAGTTACAACCTCCTGAAACACACAGAGGTGAACTGAGCTTTTTCTCCAACACTTTTGATCCCTAATAATTTCACTGTTAGAGAACATTTAGATCAAATATATAATTGGGCTGTGTTTAAAAGAAAATAGAAAACCACTCCAAGTGTCCCAGTATCACAACATGACAGTGAACCCCGACACATAATAAAAAAAACGTGTCTAATGTTGATAACAGTGGTGTCAGCTTTTAGTGTAATAATAATGAAGCAGGGCTGAGAAATGCTCAACTACAGATTTTATAGTTTATTGTTGGGTCACTGTATTGTTACCGTAATATTACTGGATGGATTTGACTTATCTGCACTTATATTACTTCATCAAAGTTCATATCTCACTATAACCATGTTATTACCAAGCTACACTCTTAAATGCTATCACAGTGTTTTACCTCAAATAAAGGAACCGTATGTAAAGTTTACAAAAGTAAAGCAAAGAATGTCTCCATTGTTGTTTCCCCTCAGCTGATTGATGTGTGTTTGCAGGAGGTGGGCTACTGCCAGGGCATGAGTCAGATCACAGCTCTGCTGCTGATCTACATGAATGAAGAGGACGCCTTCTGGGCTCTCGTCAAACTGCTGTCTGGGCAGAAGCACGCCATGCACGGTAACGTGCACACCCGTTTCTGAAGGCTCGGGGTTTTCAAAGTGCGGCCTGTGGTCGTATTTATATGCTTCTCTTTCAACTCTTTTGTTCTCATCGTCATCGCCAAGTAAAGCTTCCTAACACTGAAGCTGGAATATTACAGCCACCCCATTAATGGTTAAACAAAACAAAAACTATAAATCAGCAAGAAATGTGAGGAAAAGAGGAAATTTCTTGCACATCATGTGCAAACTGCTTGTACTTAATCCAGTGTCCACAGCTCCTGCAGCCTGGGTGTTACATGCTGGCTCCTTAAAGTGGCGTTCAGACGTCAAAGCTACAAAAATCCTCGGCATAGACAAACTGTGATTGTCCATTGTGCTTTGAAATTGCCACGTTTGAATTTACTGGCCTAAAATTGCCAACACTGAGGGTTCAGATCATCTGCCAAGTTCTTTTTTAAAAACACATGCCTCGCCTTTTCTTGTTTCCACAGAGCTGCTCAGAAGGTGACAAACCATCTGTTATGTCAGGTTAAGGCACACATCTTCTGACCACAGCTGCCAGATTTGCATTTTTGACATTTAGAGTGTTTAACTGATTTTCGTCTCTGCACTGAAATGACCTTGAGAGACTCTGGACTTCTCCCAGTCTTATCAAGCGTTAAGTGATAAAATTATCAGCGATATGCATCATTGAGGAAGCACTCAGGACAAATTAGCAGCACACATGCTGCTGCAGTGAGCTTATAAATCTAACTTTAAACATCTGGACCCACAGATGCGTAAGTTTACAGACAAAGTTTAAAGGATTATAATCATTACGGCTCTTTTCTCCACACCTTCAGGGTTTTTTGTCCCTGGTTTCCCGAAGCTGATGCGTTTCCAGGAGCACCACGACCGCATCCTCAAGAAGATGATGCCCAAACTGAAACAGCACCTGGTGAGACATACAACACCTGTGTGGCAATTAATAATGAAGCAAGTGCCGCATAGTGTACCAGCCAGTCGTAGTGCCAGAAATGAAACCGTAATCCCTCAGAGGTGACTGGTTAATTCTCACTCCGTCACCGTCACGCTGCTCGGTGCACTAAAGCCGTTTTTTGTTTGCTTCAGGACAACCAAGAGGTGTTCACCAGTCTCTACACCATGAAGTGGTTCTTCCAGTGCTTCCTGGACAGAGTGAGTGCAGTTACAAGCAAGATATGATGGTGGAAAACAATGTAGATGTCTCGATTACGTTACACCAGCTTATGAAGCCTCAGGGCTACCAGGGTATACTCCTGGTGCCAAGCCCGGATAAATGTGGGTTCATCCATCCAAGGTGCCTTATGCTGTAGAGAGAACCCCAACAACCAGTAACTGAAGTTATTGAATTTTTTATTATTAACAACCAATTAAATGATTTCTCTAGTTGGTTTCAGCCAATGAGCTGCTCCAATTCAGATTTTATTCAGACTGATGATTGAAACCAACCAACCCTACAAGTTTCTGACATCTGTAAATGGTGACCTCACAGCCTGTAAACAGCTGTTAATCGCCAGGAATGTGAAAGGTTTTAGGATCCTGTCAGCACAATATTTGGTTTTAGTTGTTTTTGGGGATTTCTACTTTATTTGTATTTATAAAGCACCTTCAAAACCCAACACTTTCAAACAAAGTTACAAAGCTCTGAATAATAATGAAAGCAACAAATATGAAAAGTTAGAAATGAATATACTGCAAATTAAAGAGGATAAAAGCATCAGTCATGGAAAACCACACGAGATAAATATGTTTTTAAAAAAGATTTTAAAAGTTCCAAAAGCTGCAAAGACTCAGTCGCCTTTAGTGACTAAACAAGTTTTTGGAACGGCTAACGAGGCCACACCTGGAGATTTTCCCACTCCTTTTCAACAGGAAAGCTGTGACGACTAATAATCACTTCTCTTTTTCCTTTTGACTGGAAATCACAAAAAGCACAGTACACCGACCCATCGCTGACTCAGCAATGGCTGCTTTTGGAGGTCATAGCATGCATGATGCATTTAGTATTTTTAAAAGATTAAGATTATATTTTGTTGAAGTTTAAATAATCAGAGCTCCTTTAAAATAAGTAAATTAAGAAGCGTTGGGCTCAGGGTTAAGTTCTGTCTTTTCACGGCAACTCGTGACAGTCGCAAAAATATAGATAAATTGTCCTCTTCAGAAAATTATCTTCTAACTTGTGATTCTGCTCATGGTCAGACTCCCTTCACACTGACCCTCAGGATCTGGGACATCTATATCTTGGAGGGTGAAAGAGTGCTGCCTGCCATGTCCTACACGCTCCTCAAACTGCACAAGAGTAAGACCATTTCCTCCACAAAGTGAAACCAGCTGAGTCCACCACTCAAACCACATCTCATCTGTGTGTGTGTGTGCGTGCGTGTGCGACTGTGTGTGTGTGTGTGTGTGCACAGAGCACCTGTTGAAGCTGTCGATGGAGGAGCTGGTGGAGTTTCTGCAGGTGACTTTGTCCAAAAATTTCTTCTACGAGGACGACTTTGTGATCGAGCAGCTGCAGGCATCCATGACGGAGCTCAGGAGGGCGAAGCTGGAGCTGCCCGCACCAGGTACTGCTGGACCAAACAATAATAATTTTCATTATTATTTATCAGAAAGTCTGCTGTTCTCGAGTAAATGGATCTCCATTTGGTTTTAAACTTGTACTGGAGAGTGACAAAAGTTCCTCTATCACAAACGACTCCACAAACCTCACCTCCAAATGCCTTTTTAGTGCAAATGTGACAAACAAATCCAAGTCAAATGTGAGATTTTACACTGTTTTTCTTGAGGACATCACTGTACACTCAATCTATGATCTACTTCATCTGTTGGTTGGGAAAAAAAGCAATTTAGTGACATAAATTTGGAAATAGAAATGTGTCCCAATGTTTCTTAATTGTTCTATTTAATGGCAAAATGTAAAACTGTTGTTTTAGATGTTCACAATTAAGGCAAATTAAAGAAAATCAAACAATCAGCGTACACCCAAGCTGGTGCTGATGTGGCTCTGTCCATACCTGAAGATCCTCTGATGGTCCAGTTGAAGTCCACAAAGATGAGTGAACTACCACTAAGAAAGGGGAAATCAAAGCAATGGCAACACAACAAACAAATACACAAAATTAGGCACATTAGACAGAGTTAGTCGGTGGCTTGCCAAACAAACTAACCGGTGTGTAGGTTCTCACTCTGCCCTGTACTACGAAGCAAGCTCAACATATCCAGTGTTTCTTTCCCTTATCTGGATTTACTTACCCTAAAACCCCAAATTCAGTCAGGATAAGTGCTCACATCAAGGTGCTTATCAACTCGTTAGTTAACCCTTACACATGCAATGTAAGATCAAACTGCACCATGAAACACATAATTCAATAAATTTCATTAAATTAGAGTTTTTAGTTTTCATGTTCAGTTTGGTTTTTATTCTACTCAAAAAGCTTTTTTGAAAAGATGTCCAGTTGCTTTTAACTTGGTCACTCATCTGTGCTTTACCCTAGCACACCTGCTGGGTAAATGCCTCAAAAACACTGGTACAGTTGGTTGCAGTCAGCCAGCTCTTTTACTGTGTTCACGTGACCAACAGCCAGCGTGGCCCTACAGTAGGTAGAGGGCGTTGTGAGCAGCCAGTCACTCCATTTCCTCCGGCTGGCCCGACCCAGCTCAACTTCTGTGCCACCTGGCTGCAGTGCGAGCAGCATCAAACATACGTGTTCACAACAAAATCAAACACCGGTCCAGATGTGCCAGCTGACTGTGCTTTTCTAATCCTGCTGTCTCCTCATTAATCTGCCTTCTCTCCCCTCTTCTTTCAAACACTTTAAGCCAACAACAACAAAAGTGTGGCTGTGAGCGGCGGCCACATTCCCTCCTACAACAGCAACCGGTGGGCTATCCTGACTGGTCCTTCGTTCTCCATGTCTCTGTCCATCTGTTCCACAGTCAGTCCGTCCTGTCTGTCGCCTGTCTGTCCCGCAGCACTCGGGTTTATTTTTCTTTGTTTCCTTCACAAACTGATCTTCCAGCATACTATTCCAGACTTGCTTTGCTGCTTATTTGGAGTCCTGCACTGGTTAGCTCATCTCTTACCTGTAGTTTTTGATCCTCCTTACTCCTCATCGTTTTGACTACAAAGTGGCTGCAGATGTAAAATTGATGATAAAAGGGCGCCCTCTGGTGGGAAACTAAATGTACTGCATGACACTGTGTTAGGAACTTTAGTTTTTAAAGACTGAATTTTTACAAAATTCCTCAGTTTCTAAATTAAGCTTGCATTTGTGCTCATATTACTTAAAGACACAGCCAAACATTTAGATAAAAGTCCTTAATGCATCTACACCTGTCTTCACAGTCTTTTCCAGGTTCCTGTGTGGTTGCTTTCCTCCTGCATTACACTAAGTTAGCCTCTATAACAGCAGCTGTAGCTGAAGAAGGAAGGGTTTTCCTTTCTTCCAGAGCCCACACAACTTTAATAGTAGTCCGTTTGCTTTCCTGTCTGCTGACAAGATAATGAGCCTTTTTTTGAACACTGGAGGCTTTTGTTAAAACTTATGTTTTAAGAGCTGTCTGCTGACACGTGCTGGTGTGCAGGAGGGCTATTTTAATCTGCATCTTTGTGTCTGAACTGTGAGATTTGACAGTTTTATGATTATGAACACTGATTCTGAGTGTTTACTTGGCCTGATTTAAGTTTTGTTTTTTTTTAATCGCCACAGCATGTAATTTACTCAGGGTTCTGAGTTCTTCATTGCTTCCAACAACTGCAGAAATGGCATTTAATACAGGGGTGTTGACTTCAGAGAGCACCTTTATTTGCCTCTGTCCTGTCAGCAGGTGAGGTGAAAAGACTCTACAGCAGCATTTCTACAGTCATGCTAGAAAAACAATCGCTCACTACACTGGCATCACTTTTCTGACTATGTGAAGCAAAAATAACATTATCTACTTGTTCATTGTCAAAATAAAATCGTTTTGCCTCACACAAGTTAAAGGACACTTATAAAAACATCTGAAGAAAACTTCTTAACCTCAGTTAAGATTCAAAACCCTGAAGAAGAATCTCCAGCCATCAGTATGTGTCCTGAAGCACTTTGGATCTGGAGTAGGACAGTGATTGAATGGCTCAAAAAAACAAGCTGCTGGAAAAGTGGCTGAATTAAAACAATTCTGCAAAGAAAAGTGGGCCAAAAATCCTCCACTGCGATGTGAAAGACTCGTCGCCAGTTGTTGCGAATGCGTGATAATTGCAGTTATTGCTACCAATGGTGGCATAAGCAGTTAGTAGGGTTAAGAGCTTATAACGTCTTTCCTTCTTAATAAATAAAAAACTGCATTTTATTCTTGCATTATCTTTGCTTTATATTTGTTTGAATATCAGAAACATGTAAGTGTGATAAATATGCAAAAAACTAAGAAATCAGGAAGGAGGCAGACACTTTTTCACAGTATAAACCACTTGATTAATGGCTGTGCTCCTGCAGTAGCAGAAGAAACACTGCAGTTCATGGAAGTTTTAAACAAAAGCTCATCTTTGATTTTTATTTTGTTATCTAATAAAACACATTAGTGAAAAAGATGATTTTGTTTTGGCTCAAAAATGGCTCATTTTTGGCTTTCCTAACCAACTTCTAATAAAACGTTGTTAAGGAAAAAAATGTTATTAGTTGAAATTTGTATAAACATATATATATATATATTTAAAAAAAACATAAAACAATAAATTCACTAAGTGAAAGACGTTAACTTTGTTTAAACTTTGTCCCCCAGTGGGTTTTAAGCAGTTTGTGGTAGAACAAAAATGACCGAGGTCAGTGGGTATTTCATCACGCACACGCTCTTTAGTCTGTGGATGCAGGTCCAATAAGTCGACTTCCTGGATAACTCCCACAGCACTTCCTCTTCCTCCAACTGCTGTTGTCCTGACCTGACTCTGGTCATCACTTTTTCCCTTAAAACACCCACATAACCATCACCGTGTGTTCCTGTCAGCTCTGCTCATTTCTTTCAGATGTAAAGCAGTACATCTTGTACTTGTACTGGTTGTAGAAGCTGAGTACTCTCTTTCTTTTTTTTATACTTGTACTTATAAGTCTCAGTGCATTTAAGAAGGTTCATTAATCAAGAAATATTTCTGTATGACCTTTCAAGCCTGGAGCTACTACTGCAGCCGAGTACTGTTTAATGAAATGTAGAAAGACTAATAATTTCAGAGCGCGCTCAGTAGAGTGTCTCTTCCTAATTGAGTCTCCCATGATGGGAATTTTTTATCAAACATTATTTCTGATGTTTTTTTTCCTATCCTCCTCTCACTCTTTGCCTGTGGATATGTGATTATGTGTTGTCATGAGTGTAATTCTCCTTTATTTTATACTCTCTATGGCAGTGTTGTTGCATGAATTCATGTGCCCGTTTGTGAAACATCATCAGATGTGAATCAGCGCCAGTGTGTTCAGTCATCACCGCTCACCTTTGTTTCTTGATGGCGTTCTAATGCATTTCCACCTTTTTTTCCCCCCCTCCAATCTTTTGCAGGTAAAGAGGACGAGTTTCCCAAGAAGCCTCTTGGGCAGCTTCCTCCTGAGATAGCCGCAGCAAACCACGTGGCCAACGGTCAAACCCACGCGGAGCCAGCCGAGCCCCCCAAGGAGCCAAGTCCTCTACCAGACACCCAGCGGGACAGCCGGCCCCCGAGCCGAGCCCACCGGGAATCGCTCGAGAAACGCATCCGTCACCACAAGGGGGACAAAAGGGAAACCCACTCTAGGGGGTCAGGTGAAATCTCCATTGAGCCACAAAAGCAATCCACCTCCACCACACCGGAGAGGGGAGCGACACCGCTGTCAGCACCCACCCCGACGCCACAGATGACTGCTGTGGATGGAGGAAAGGCTCAGAGTCACGCTATCACCAACCACAACTCCAACGCGGCCTCTAGCTCCCGCAGAGACATGACTGGACCACGATGGGTCAAACCCTCTGAGACAAAGCTAGAAGCTTTGCGGGAAATTCATATAAGCCGAGGGCCATCACCGGCTCCTTCCAGCCCAGACGACGCTGCTCAGCCCCATCGCCGGCCACGCTCCAAAGGCTTTGTGCCCGGCGCCGACCGAGGCTCCAACGCCTCCCAGTATGACAACGTACCAGGGTTGCCAGAGCAGGACTTCGAGATCCTGGAGCTTGACAAACCTCCGTCCAGATTGAGGCCCTTTCGCAATGAGATACCCTACAATATGTCAGCCCTGCATCAGGGCAGTCCGAGCCACGGGTCCAGCCTGGCTGGGAGTGTTGTCTCCATGGCACCTGGGCCCAGAATGGCCAGGCATCCTCTTCCTCCTCATTTTTCCCAAAACAGTCCTGTAAATGTTCCGACCGGCTACTCTGACCCCAAGAACCAGTTCCACACCCCGCCACAGCAGCACTCCCCAGGCAGGACTACTACTGAAGTCCCCATTCCACATCCTGCTCACAGCGTGGACAAAAGACTTTATGCTCCGCCCTCCCGATATCCTGC
The DNA here is from genome assembly GCA_015108175.1 of Pelvicachromis taeniatus. NCBI lineage: Eukaryota > Metazoa > Chordata > Actinopteri > Cichliformes > Cichlidae > Pelvicachromis > Pelvicachromis taeniatus. The sequence continues at coordinate 5,659 of VURO01032769.1, read as the reverse complement.
ACCCTCCAGTGCATTGTATGGCGAACGAGCATATGCCACCACCCAGCGGCAGCCCAACAGCTTCTCCCCAGAAAAGACCCTCATGAATAACACCTTCGCCACCTACCGCAGGCAGCCAACGCACAGCTCCGCCCGCAATCCTCGGAACACCAGGCCTCCCCCGGAGATGGACAACCAAGGGAGCTCCACCCCCATCTATCTGCAACAGCTCACCTCCACAGCACAGGTCTACAGGTTCGAAGGGCACCAGCGGAGTGCGCCAAACCCACACTACCTGCCAGCTCAGCAGGGTGTAGATGGGCTCCAGTGGGAGCCAGCAGAGGAGTTGCCCCCTACATCCCCAGGTGGGATGCCCCGCTCACCCAGCTTCCAGCAGGCACAGATGTCACCCCTCGCAGAGTTCACTTTCCCCGACAGCCCGGACGCCCTGCGTCACTACCAAACACAACTCCAAGAGCAGCAACAGCAGCACCAGCAGCCTGTGTTACGGCAACAGCTCCCCCAACTGTTTGGAGGACCACACTACAGGCACGCACAGGAGGCGTTTGCCATGCAGGAGTCCATGCTGCTGTGATATGACGATATGACAAGACACTGTTAAAACTAAAATAAAAGAAAACTGAGGCGTAGTCACCAACACTGTGGTAAAGACAAGCAGTAGTCCTAGCTTTGTTAGGAATTGTCTTCTATTTCGGTTCTGTTGTCGTTCATGTGTGAAGTACTGACCTCCTGACCGTCACGCTGCATCGCAACGTTGCAGGACCCACCAGCCGCTGATGTTTTTACTGATCACTTTAAAAAAAGATTAAAAAAAAGAACTGACTGAAGATTTAATTTTATTTTTGGATGTAAATCATTAACAAGAAGTGACAGAATATAAATATATCTTTTAGAGTCTGATATGTACAGAAGATTTTTTTTTTTTTTTTTTTTGAGTTATCGGTAGCAGGGGAATTTCCTCCTGAGAGAGCCGATTTATTTTCCATCTTTATTTTTTTATATCTTACTCTCCAGATATGTACCGTAGAGGTCAATTAACTCTATATGCTTGTGAATGTTATTTTTAAAGAAGAAATTATACTATGACCAATGGTAGAATTAGCGAACAGTGCTACACGGGTTACCTTATGTCTTGATTTCCATTTTAAAAAAACAACCTTTAAGCAGGTTTTGTTAAGAAATTTTTAGAATTTTTTTTAGTTTTTGTCCATTCTCAGTAAAAACTTGTTTTTGCGTTATTTCAGGCCAGTCTTCTTTTTCATTTCCAGCAGGCGGCTCAACATATAGACAGCTGATTTTTGAGGGCTAATATATATATATTTTTTAATTTCATGGCTTTAAGTTATCTTAATTGTTATGTAACCATTGATAACACATTTTCTAAATTGCTGTGACATAGTTATCACATCTCGAGCACATGGAGTCCGAGATGGTTTTAAACTACTTTCAGTACAAGGTTGCTTAACTTCATTATGTTTTACTATTCTCAACAATGTCACATCCACTGGCATACAGTCATCTGGCTCGCGCACACACACACACACACACTCACAAATGTGAGTCGCACATTTTACCCACTCGATTACTTTTCATACTCTGATGTAGATGGAAGTACTCTCAAACAGTACCAAAATACTGTTCTTTACATTCCCTTGGTCATCTTTGGGTTTTGTTTTAGTTGTGAAACAACTAAATGCAGTCCATTCTGATACTTTGCTTAATAAAATGAGGTGGGATGAAAATGAATCTCTGAATTTGTCTTTAAATTTGTTTGGGTTTTTTTGTTGTTGTTTTTTTTATTTAAATGACCTCATTAGGGGGGGGG
>VURO01032753.1:28778-38796 GCA_015108175.1 Pelvicachromis taeniatus | reverse complement strand
GTAGGATTAGTGAGTAGGAAAAAAAAAGAAAAAAAAAAGATAGAAATTAAAATGTGAAATGCATAAATTGACATAGATATAAAAATCAGGTCAAAAAAGGCTCGAAAAGCAAAACAGAGGACGAGAGGAGTCCACAAACTGCCAGAGTTAATGCAATTATCTTATGCTGGAAACTGGCTCTAACACACTAATGCAGGAATGATCTCATTACTGCGCTTGTGACTCCCTAGAGCTAAACCAGATAGAAAAGCCTGGCACTGCCAGACAACATTCAGCTGTCACTTAGCACTTAAGTTGAACATAAGAAGACAAGTAAAGAGACAGTGTAAAATTAGTACCAAGCAAACTGAAGCAGCGCAGGACCTCATTGTGGTTCTTGACAGTAGGAGGGTTACTGTAGTCAACAGGGGCAGACACCTGGTAGAAACAAGGGAAGAGTATCATGGTGTCTAGTCTGGTGAGTTTTAGTTACATCGGAAAAATAATACCAATCTGTAGATTAAATTATTTTAGATGTTAATTAAAGTGGCTCACTATAACACAATTGTGCTACATGTTGCATTATTCTAATTCATCTTAATATTTATGTTGTTATCTTTATCCCTAGTATTACAACAGCTGCGACAATAACCGCGTGTATGGTATTCAGCGTGGATAAAATACGTTTTTCTAATTTGCTTTCTGCGGCTTCAGGTGTCATGGGTCCAGATGTGTGTTTGGATCAGTGACAGCCAGGAAATGTATATCTACCTAATACAAATGACTACATTTGTATATAAAAATGGGACTGATATAATTTTACATAACAAGAACAGATCTCTGCTCACAGTGTGCAAAACAACCAGCTAAAGGCAATAAAACATTTGTATAAACGCTCTTCAGCAGCAGCAGCATCAAATATAGGGACGGTGGTGTTCTCCTACTGCTGAAGAACGGGAGAATATTAAAATTAGTTCATTTTTGCATGGACCACTGTATTTATGAAAACCATAATAAAAGACAATTAACTGTCTGAGTAAGAGCTAATGACACATGGTCTGCTTTTACAGTGCAAAGTCACATGTGTTTATTGTGTTTCAAAAGCTTCACGTGCCACCACTTTCCCACTTTGGGTGCACTCCTCAGCTGAAAATAAGAACTGAAAATGTTGTTGGAACACATTCTTAACAGTAGCAACATGTGCTTTTAAGCATCGTTAAATATTGCAAATATAAAATGGAGGAAATAATTAGAACAGGAACTGTAACCACTGTTACAACAGACACCGTTGCTGTAACATTATGCCATCACTCTCACGGAGTTGAGGTGAAATGTTGCAACAAGCAGGCATCAGGCCAAGTGTCAGCTGAGTCACAAGGATGTGAAAATGTGTGACCTCAGTGACAGTGACTGCCATTTGATTCCTCAAATAACAAAAACAGCACAGGTGAGAAACTCGCACAAAGTAACCCAGTCCATTCATGCGCAGATTTGTGCTTTCAATACCATAAGTAGTTGTCAGAAATACTGAGACACAATTCTTCTAACCATTTGTCTCGGATCGCTAAACTACACTATCAATCATACCAATTTATCACCATGAAAAGAAACAAAGAAATGTACTTATAGTGTACCTGTTGGTGCAGTGCAAAGAGCAGAGCTTCCAGTTGTGTCTCCAGCACCCTGCTGCCCATGTTGACAGATGCATCTAGGACTTGGCACAGACTCTGTTTAGAAGGGGAAAAAAAATAAAAAAAATGGAGTGAGCCGGTGTAGATAAACAGCCATCCGTTCCTGCTGCCATCCTACGGCGCCGGTCCAGACCTGCCACCCTAATGCGTCAGAGGATGGAGGTGATGAGTGTGCCTGTGTCAGTTACATGCGTGTGTGTGTGTGCGTGTATCCCGTGTTCAGCTGAGAGAAAGTGTCACCACACCCGGTTAAACGAAGGTCAACAGTCTCCAGTGGACCCTGGTGGCCTTGAAGGAGGGACAGAGACTTCCAAACAGTCCTGATATCAGGGGAGAATTGTTGTTCCAGTCAGCTTCGACCTTGGCAGGCCTCCAGCTGGCACCAATGGGATAGCCGCATGAGTGAAGGTGGTGGTTGTTTTGGTTAGTGTGAACAATTGCATCCAGTTTTTAGAGCTGGTCTAATGTCCATCACTGGTCACCAATTCTCTCAATTCCCGTTGCAGAGCCGTGAGCTTCTCCAAAATTTTGCCCATATGCGTTCAATAAACACAGTCTGAGTACTCACAGCCCATCGTCAATCATCTCAGCCAGCCTTGTAGCCCGCTTCTTGTTCTTTGATAAGGCGGGTCCGAGCCCGCGCCGATCAGCCAGAACTCTGTTATTGTGGTTCCGAATTGGTAGATGAGGGTGTCAATTTCATTACGGGACCAGTTGATCAAATCCATAATTGTTTAGGTTTTAGAGAACAAGACTGAGAGACTCTGAGGGTTGGAGTGAGATGAGACTAGACAAAAGACATGAGAAGCTAAGCAGGAAAGATAAGGGAGGGAGAGGAAGACCACCTCCATCAGAGCCAAACGAAAAATTTCCTTACCTAAATTATACTTTCTACAAAAACCCATAATGAACAATCCCTGCGCTCATGCATCACACTGTGCCCACCTTGCTAATGATGTAGTGCTCGTTGTTTTTCTTGTACAGGGACAGGATGGCAGGAAAAAGTCTAGGAATCTGTTCCTCCAGTTTATCGCTAGCAATCAGATGACACATTGATCCCAGCGCCTCAGCCACTGTCAGCCTCAACTGGAATCCAAACAGATAAAAAAAAAAAGTCAGAATATGAGGTGACAGAGATTAGCTGAGCACTTGAGTAGTAAGAATGAGCTTCACGTCAATAACCTGTGATTAAATAAATATTCATTCACAGAACAAGTCTCTTTCTGATGTAATTTAAATAAATGCTCTTCTAATGAACGGTAGCGTCTTCCCAAATGTGCAACAGCTTGTTTAATTGTTTGGCTCAATAATAACAATAAAAAAAGTAGAGTCAGGACAAAAAGTAAAAATGTCACCCTCTTCTTGTTGAGTTTTGTGACTGTTGTGTTACTTTGTGACTCTCTTTTCTTGACAAAAACACCTTCTACAATACCCCAAAAAAACTATTTTAATGGAATTTCCCAATAAACCAGTGCCTCTCCAGGATAGGAGAGTAAATTACACCAAAGTGTTCTGTGTATTTTTACAAGCTGAGAAAATTAATTTACTTTTTATTATTTTTTTTGTCACTGCAGCTTTGGGTGGCTTACTTCTGCTTCCTTAATGATTCAGCTTCCTTCAACAATGCCTCAACCCATGACTTTATGCAAGATGTAGGTGACTTTTCAGTTTCATAGCCGACTGTATTTCATATCATCTTGCACAATCAACCTACCTTGGACTCTCTGCTTTGTAACCAGTTACTGAAGAGGATTTCAAAAGCAGCATAGATGTCACTGGAGAATGTGTCTTTTCTGACTGAAGGATCTGGAGCCTTGTCCAAGTTGGCCAGGTACTCCAAGATACTGTCGCTGAAATGAGACAGAGCTGCAGGGAGAGACAAACAACAAAACAGGAAGCAGAAAAGCTGTGTGACTGTAAAGCTCAGGGAAAGCAAACATGTGAACATTGTGAAGTTGCACTTTTTGTTTAGTTTGTTCAGTCAAAATCTCAAAAACTGCTGGAAAACAGCTCAGGTGGTTCTTACCTGAAGAGAAGACCCACTTCATGTTGTCCTGTTTTGCCATGCTCAGCATGGGTAACATGGTTCCCAGAATAGCATTCAGAAATGGCACCATGCCATAAACTAGAGAACAGAACAGATTACACATGTAATGGCACGCTTACACGCTTATTTCCCTATATATGAGACATACAGTGGCAATATTTTCTGCACTATGAGATTATTGTTTATACACAGCAAAGGAACAGAGAAATTCTCAGTAAATAGGACAAAATGTTAACATATATATCAAAATAGAAATAATTAAAATGCATCTGTCTATTAATTATTTGCTGTTGCCACAATAACTGATACTTAGACATGAGTAGTTCAGACAACTGGGATTATTTTTCTTTTAAGTTATTCCATACTTTCATATTTCATTTTATGGAGTTTGGGGAAAAAAAACAAAAACTTCATTCATGCCATAAAACACAGGCTCAAGTTCAAATGTAGGATTAGTGAAGTCAGCCGCACTTCAAAGGCTCTTTAAAAACTGACAACCTCTGTTCAAGTACATGACATGCTACTTTGGTAGCTCAGAGCACAGAAACTGAAGTTCAGGGCTTTAAATAAGTTTTACTACACCATTAGAAAAGTACACATCAGCTCAGAATTTTGAAAAATATCTTACTGCTGCCAGTATGACTCCAAACTTAGTGGGAGAATTGAGCTCTAATCATTTGTAACGACAAAAGAGTGCTCTAAAAAAAACAAAAAAAAAACAACCCATATCCTGCAAGTGCTGTTACTGGACAGGTTTAACAGGTTCATCTTTTCTCAGCAACTGCTGAATTCCTTCCTTCTCAGCCAAAATCCTAACCTGGCCTGCACGTGGGCTTCCTTACAGACAGAATGCATATTTTTCCTTTCACGTGTGCCAGTAAAAACTTCCTTACCATTTGAATCAGAAAGGTTGGCTAGTGTTTGAACTACAAAGAAGTGAGGCAGGACCCCCGGCTGGAACTTGCTTAGTATCTCCTCCATGATGTCATTGATGTGCTTATTACCCACCGCGACCAAGATATTACTGGCTGCCTGCTGCCAGTCTGAGATGACCTCCTGAATCAACCATGATGGCAGAACAACAATAAAGAGGATGTAAGAAAGGGACTTCACAAAACTGTATGACTAAGGCTTTTATGGTATATTAGTCAAAACTCAATGATGTAACGTCCACACTCCTAAAAACACAAAAATCAATAATTAAAAGTAAATATTCTACCTTTGTCAAAGGAGCTTGGAAAGAAAAGCATCTGGACTTTTTTGAGTTTCTTAAAGACGTGTTACCTCTCATCCGAGAAGTTTCTTTAGTTCTTCTTCACTAGAACAAAAGAAGCTTCTCGGATGAGAGGTGAAACGTCATTAAGAAACTCAAAAAAGTCCAGATGCTTTTCTTTCCAAGCTCCTTAGACTATGATGACCTGGATGACTGAGAATCTTCACAGACATAAATAATCTACCTTTGATCGAGTCATTTCATCTGATGCCAGGGAGATGATACTCTTTATCCTGGAAGGACTGATTTCCTCTATCCTGCAGCCGACAATCAGCTCAATAGTCCGAAGAATCACAACTCTGTGGCTCACCACCAGCTACAGAAGAAAGATGAGATGAAGAAGAAGACAATATGAAGAGGTGATATAAAAACATGAAGGAAAAAAGAAGAGAGGACTACAGGCTGGATTGTGATGGGATAACATCACTATGCCAATAAGCTCTCAGACCACACAGAGATGAGTCTTCATTTTAATGTCAGTACAAGCATAAAATCTAATGACTGCATCTTCTAAAGCTGTGTTACCTTGTTGTCAAAATCTGTCCACAGACTGAGCTTCCAAAATAGACTTTGTGGTAGTTTCTATTATAGTATATGTCTCCCTAACCACATTATAGCATGATGATACTGACAGACTAGTAAGATGAAACCATTACCAGCCTCAGTGACAAGGTCATTAAAATAAAGAAGAACGGGAACACAGTGGAGTGAAACAGGAAATTAAAATGCTACAAGAGCAGTTAATCTGAAACATAACAGCGTGACTCCGTTTTCTGCTGAATGTCAGGGCCTGCCTTCAGATAAGCAAAGAATATATCACTAAGGACATTTTAGCCCATCTAAATAAAAACAGCCAACTAATGAAGTGAATGAAGTCAGTGGTTACATCAAAAGGCTCTGCAGCTGTATGTGGGGAAAATGCAGAAAAACAGGCCTAAACTGGATTTAACACTCCATATTGCTTTTAAACATTAAATGACTTTGAGGTCGTTTTCTTAGTTACGTAACTATGGCTAACTTTTGTCTTACTAAGGACTCTCACTATTCTGGGTTGTTACCTTTGGGTGTTTCAGGAGGTAGTCCTGACACATGGCTAACACTCGGTCTGGCTGCTGTTTTCCCAGAGTCAAAATAGACTTCCTGACTTGTTCCTGGACTTTTGAGTCTTTATCAGTGGCTGCATCAAGTAGAGCCAGGGTCACCTCTGAAAGGAAAACACAACCTCAGAAGTATATCACAGCAGAAAAGGAGTAAACATAAGTGGATGGACAAAATTTCAGAAACCTGAAATGACCAATGTCAAATACATATGGCTAAGCCTTCAGTAGAGAAAGGAAGAGACTCACGTTCAACATCCGTCTCATCCATGGTGGACACCAAGGAACGCTGGCTTCCTGGAGCCAGAGACCAAAGATGGGTTGTTTCTCCTGTGATACAGATGGGCTAGAGCTACGGAAGACAATATAAAGTGTTTACAGCTAATACTGTACATAAGTCTGCCATTTTTTTATTAGAAATAAAAGGCTGTTTTGACATGAGAGCAACCAAAATGACTTTACTCATTTAAATGTTAATATTACCATCCCAGTATAGATGTTCCTTTATCAAATATGTGCAGTAATGCATGTAAAAACATGACAACCAGGGGTTAAAGTAGGCTGGAACAATCTGGAATAGCATCCCATCACCTTCAGTTAATGATTAATTAAATCTGATAGAGAGGTTAGTGCATGTTACTATTGAGTGAGTTGTGCTGCGGCCTGGTATTGCTTCCAGTGATGGCATGGAGACACTTGCTTTAATAATAAGAAAATAATGACATCCCATAGTTCATTTACACCTTCAACACATCTCTTTTTTTCTTTTCATCCCTGTGATGCAATTCATGGTGCTAATGTAAATAAGCTTTCACAATAGTCTGCATCTGGTTAGTGCCACAGAAGAGGTGAGCAATGATTTTTAATTGGGAAGTAATGTAAAAAGTAACTTTTAAAACAGATCAACAAATATCAACAAATGCGCAAACTATTTCTGTACAGTGTGTCCCAAAATGCATCTGTGAGCCAAATGCTCAGTTGCTTTTTTCCCAGGGAGAGGGAAAAAAAAAAGTTAGCATGCATCACTGACATATGGAGAAAGACGCAAGAAAGAGAAGAAATGAGAAGAAGATGAGTTATTTGTTTTTAAAGAATGGGATTTTCACCTGCTGAGCAGTCCTTGAGTTTTAACTCAGAAATTGGATTATGCATGATGTGTTGTCAAATTATGTTTCTGTCTAACATTTTGCAAATGCATACATGAAAATATGGCACAAGGCAGTTTAGTGCATGCTACACTGGTTAGTTTGCAGTATTGTGATCAAGTTTACGGAGACGTAGTATGTTGAACTGAATATATAGTGGGTACTGCTACTGGGTTATATCAGTTTATATTTAAGGTGATTAGACTCATTCACTGAATTCTACCTTTTACTGTCTTAACAGCTGCTTATATGTTGATGAATTCTGGTGGTTAAATCCATAAAGAGCAGGGAACATAGGAGTAGCATGGCAGTTTAGCTGATCACAGTCTGTGGACAAAGAAACATCTACTGAACCTCGCAGAACACATTATTATATAAATTACTTCTCAGTCACAGTAATTTAGCAGTGCTACAGCCAAAATTTGTGCCTCCGCCTGCGAAATCTCACTTCAACCTCTGATGACAGCGATTCATTTAGACACAGGGAACCTGCGCTGAGCTACCTGAGAGCAGGTAGCTGATTGTGACCTCTGTGACAGGTTCACACTGAGACACACTAACACCTACTAATGAGTTTAAGGCTCTATTCAACCAAAAGCTGCCACTATCCGGTCAACAAGACTTAACTTTCTATCAGTCCGCCACACCTGCTATGCTCAGTGGTAAACATAACCATCGGCTGAAACGTTGCTAGCTCATTCAGTCATTTATTGTCGTTTTTACGTTGATTAAACCATAGAGAAAGATGACATTTCAGGCAAATAAACCGTGTGGGCTAAGCTACGTAGAGTGCCTGGAGCGAAGCCATTTATAGATAGCTGAACTGTTGAAACTTTTAGCTTATACCTGCTTTGTCGGCGATGCTGCTGTCGCAACCTACTGAGACTCGTTAGCGTGCTAACCTTGCAGCAGTTTCTGCTACGGAAGAGGTATTAGCCTTCTTATTGAAGCAAAACAGCGGCCTTGCTAATAACGCTAACTTACCAGCCGAGCGTCTGTCAAACAGTAGTCGCTCACCCCACGGTCAAATCTTATCTTGGTTTTTTTTTTTTTTTTAAAACAGGCTTGTGTATCCGTGTCACAGTTGACGTTAGCGCTGTGAGTGCCTGACTAAAGAGTGCAGGTGTAAACACGCCTGGTCATGTGCTTTCAGTCAGCAGGAACGCATCAGGAAGGGGGCGTGGCTAGCGTGCAGACCTGAAACACATAGAACTGCTACCATCACCGCTACCGTGAGGTATCGAGACTTGACTTGCTCAAGTGTATCTTCAAATTAATATGTCTTTCTGTTGGGTAAAGTGGTTGCCCATCACAGTTAATCATTGTAAGTTTGTAAAAACGGCTAAAAAAGAAAAAGTGGATGTGAGTGTTTGATGTGATTTAATCAAAGAAAAACATTTAAGCATGAGTGGGAGTGTAAATGGTGCACAAAACCAATTTTCACTTACTAACAACACTACTAGGAAAAATCTCCATACTGGAATGGCGTTATGGTTATGCGTTTTTAAAAAGGTATGATAATTTAATATAAAGCGTAATTAGATTTTTTTTCTAACTATAGATTTAATACGCTAACAAAGGTTACTGGGGGGGACTACATAATTTCATCAAACAATAAAACTGCAAATTCCAATCTTGACTTGGTTACTGCAATTTAATTTAAATTAAAATTAAATTGCTGTCGTTATTTGTTCACTTCTTATCTTTGTGATGATAGTTTCCATTACATATTAACTACAATGCTTAAGATTTTTGTGCAGATTCAGTTTTGTCTCTTTGTTTATAGTTTTCTTCTTTGGTCTGATCGTGGACTATAAAAATGACCAAGTGTTCACAGATAGAGTTGTGATTGGAGTCCAAATATACATAAATGAACGATCTAACAATAGAAACATACAACATGCCTAATTAAGAACTATTATATTTCAGCATTTAACATTTGTTGAACCTCTAAGCATCTTTTGTGGGTCCTGTGTTGAACTTGTTAGAAGAGGAAATCAGAAAAAGAAAATAGTTTGTGTAGACGTACTGTCTTGGTGCTGAGGAGAGGTTATAGATATCATATTAAACATTCTTTTTATATTTTTAATGCCCCGAATTTCGTTTTTTGGCATTCTTTTGCAGGACAAAGAGCAGGACACACATTATTGTTCAGATTGCACAATAATAAAGTGCTTAAAGTGATTTATAAATCTTTAACAAATGCTTTTAAAGCTTCAACTTTAAAAGCTGTTGGCCACCAATTGCTGAAGGAGGAAAAATGCATATAGTTTGCATAGTGTCTATATGCAGGCCATCCGAATTTGACCTGTTACCTTAAATACTATTACTGTCTTAATAGTTTTAGGCTTTTCTACACAGTGAGCATTAGTCAAAACTAAACATATTTGGAAGTCCCTTAAATACATATATGGCCATTTTAAAATAGAGCTACAGTGAATATGTTAATTAGTAATGAATGCTGTAATCTTCATTCCCTCTCTCTTCCTCTAACTGATGGATGCAGGTGAGGACCACCCATTTAATTTGGAGCATTAGCATGCAAGACACTTTATTAAACAGCCAAAACACCAAGTATTACAAACTTTGTGTTCGAGTCCCATATAGTGAATTTGTGCCTGTCAGTTTCTGTTTAATACAACATGAAAAGTGAAATTATTAAATTGCCTAAAATAAAAGTTTTAGGCAAATTTTGAGCAGGCAATGAAAGAATCACATTTAAATCTATCTAAATCTTTTTATATTTGACATTGATTTGAGTAATTTTACAATAGGTCTTTTTTATT
>VURO01032753.1:6123-16822 GCA_015108175.1 Pelvicachromis taeniatus | reverse complement strand
TCTCTCTCTCTCTCTCTCTCTCTCTCTCTCTCTCTCTCTCTCACACACACACACACACACACACACACACACACACACACACACACACACACACACACACACACAGCCCCCCCTTAGACACGTGCAGTCTGCTCCACCCACTGATGCACAGTGTAGATGTCACGCTACATTAGTGACAGAGAGTCAGGGGGACTAGTCCACACATCAACACAATGTGACACAGTTTCTTTGCTGATTGTAAATTTTCCCTCAGCCATGGTGACAATTAAAAGCAATAAAACCAATAAAAACAACAAAAACGTTATTTACATTTAATGACAAGCATGCATAGATGTTAATAAAGTGAAAACGGAAGAATGAACTGTGTGAAAAATCTGATAAGTTGATCTTTAGAGGTTTGTTGAGCCGTTAAAGAGAGGAATGTAACGTGCACGGATCGTGTTCAGCTTTTGCACTCATACTATATTTTATTTTTATTATTAGGTCATAAAATGTGGTCTTACATAGTCCAGGTGATGTTGGGTTGTGGCTGGCCGTCCACCAAACACAACAAAGAGACGTTAGTTTCAGGTCCAGCCAACACTTTCTTCACCTCTTCTCTCAGTCTCACAGTCGGTGGAGCTGCAGGAGAGAATTGATTTTCAGTGTATTTTCAGGGTTTTTTGTCAATCTCATTTTAAAACGCAATGATGAAGTGATGGTAATAACTCAAGTCGCATGATTGTGTTGTTGCAAAACAGTCACTAACCATTGACAACAACAGAAACAGAGAGTTTCACAAAGATTGATGGCCTCCCTCTGATCTGAGCTCTGCACACATATGTCCCAGCATCCTCTCTCTTCACCTTTTCAATACGGAGCGCGTTGTCAAGCTGCTTATGCACACGTCCTCCTGCTGAAGTAAGAGAAGAAAAAAAATGTAACTAAAAACTATTTTGATGCAGAAATATGGATCAGAGCAGCTTTGGGTATGATAGTCATACACTAACTTTTGCTTATTACGACTCCAAAGAATACAGAAACGTTTTCTCAGGACACTGAACAGTCACAAAATTATCATTTTTAAATCACAAAGCAAGGCTTCATACTGCAGTGTAGCTTCAGTCCTATGTTCCCATGTTTTGCTTTTACCTTTAGCAATTTCTTGCTGGTTTCTAAACCACTGAACATCCACCTCTGGCTGTCCAGTCACCAGGCAGGGCACCAGCCCATCTGAACCCTCCAGAAACTCATGGTAGGTCTTAGTGCTTCCAAATGACGGCCCATCTGTCAGAAGAGGAAAAGATTAAGAATAAAGCAACAAGTCCTAGCATACACATTACTGAGTTTATAGTTTAAATGGGAAAAGTGCCGCCAGCTGTTACGTACCATAAACAAATAGCTGTATCTGAAACTCATCTTTGTGTCCGCTGTCAAAATCGCAGTGGCAGGTGTACTTGCCAGCATCCTTCATTGTAGCCTTCTTAATTACCAATTTCGAGGAGGTCTCGTCCAACTTATTCACAATCTCATCGTCATCTATGTCCTCGTCATCCCTTCGCCATGTTATGTCTCCCTCTGCTCCAGCTAAGAGAAGAGACAAGAAGAAGGTCAAGAAGACCTACAATTTGTAGGCTTATTTTAATACATTCACAAGAGCATAAAGCGGGGCGGCAAGAATCCTTTCAAATAGATGAGAAATTTAAATGACTCACCTTTACACAACAGTAAAATCTCATCTCCGACTTTAAAATCCTGTTTAGTGGAAATGATGCTCATTTTAGCATCTGGAGGAGAAGACAGGAGAGGAGAGGTTTCAGTGTTGGATCTTTTTCCTCTCTTTGGAAGAACACAGAGCGACATCTCATCCAAAACAAACATGCTCATGTAATAATGTTGATCCTAAATCACCTATCAGGACTTTTTGCTCATCGCTAAACATTTAGGAGACAGCAGTTGAACCAGATGCACAACACATCTCTCCCCAGTAAATCCAGTTTAAACACTCCAAGGCTCTGTGGATGTGTTTCATTAAAGCTTCACAGTTTTCATAGAACAAAGTCTCAGCTTTTCCACCCTGACAACACTGTATATCATTAAAAACATCAGCAGATCTTACCTGTGCTGTCCATCAGCTGCAGGAGCAGCAAGGCCAATGTCAGGAGGCGAGTTGGTCGGTTCATCTTGTTCACCTTTCTGCAGGTTACCAATCTTTCAAGTTACAGCTGTTCTGTCAGCAAATAAAATAAAATTCAGAAAAACCTGCTAGTCAAAAAATAAATCTGTCTGAGTATCAAACTGACAGGAAAACACCTGTATCCTATCCACCGAGCACCACTCTGAGAGAAACAGGGTCTATGTCAGTGGTTATATAGGGGCACAAGGGCAAAAGAGATGAGAGGAAATGAGGAGGAGGCGGGGGATTGGGGAGGAAGACTTCTGGTCTCTCATCCCTCCTAAAACTCCAGCAGAGTCACTTTGGGTCATTCAGGAAGAAAACTGGAATGTGGTGACTGAATGACGTCAGTGCTCCTCTCATCTTTTCCTTAATCTCTTTCTTTTTGTTTTGCTCAAAATGGTCCCAGACGTTCGATTATCTTTATCTCTTTTGCTCATTTTTTTCACTGCATTCTGCTTCGCTCACCTCCTTTGCTTCCAGTTGGCCAGTTCAATTCAATTCGGTGCAATTTATCAGCACAGAGGTCACGTGAGCAGTTTTGCCAGCGAATGACACAGCTCACAAACGCAAAAATGTGTGACACAGAAAAGCTGAATTTAATAAGTAATCCATGAATGCGCATCAAGAATGGCAGTTATAGCAGGTTTGCTTGCTTAAATGTTTGAAAGTTCATTTCATGTGACTGGCTATGTTTGTCGGTACTGTTTTAATTAATATTTATCTTCTTTTCTAGTTTTTCATTTGCACTTTTTTCTTTTAACTTTTTTTCTGTTAATACTGCAAAACAACAACATTTTTCTTCAGAATAAACAATGTGCACAAATTAGGTATGGTGTTTACATAAATGCATAAATATACCTCTACATCACATCAGTGTCTGTGTGGGTGCATGCACTGTCCTGCAGTTTGCTGCATGTAAGGACACAATCTTTATCTCCTTTTATGTGAATATTTTCATTATTCTCATGACTGAGATGGCATTAGGTTCTTTAAAATCTGGAGTTACAAAGTTAAACTTGTTAAAGTTCAGGTTCCTTCTTTCTCACTCTCTCTCCCTCTCTCACCTTCTCCACCCTGTTCCCTCCTTGTCCCTTCAGGCTGCCGGATGAAAGCGAGGGGAGGCAGCCCTCAAGGGAAAGAAGAGATGGAGAAAGATATTTTTATCATTCCATCGTTTGTTCCTCTCATTTAAAGAGGGTCACATTCTTCTCAAGAAAGCGCACCAGACTGCACATACAGCATGGCACCGCTCGCATTCACAGACGTTTTACATCCTGCAGGAAGCTGAGATCAACAAACCACAGTGATGCCCATTCTGCTGCAAAGAAAACAATTTCTTCACTTTGGAAAACAGCTCGTATTCTGGGATCGCCTTTGATAGTGTTAATTGTTGGCTACATTTGATCACAGACCTTGAAAAAAAAGGGCCTTTGTCTGAGATGTCAAGGCAACGTCAAATCAAAGGAGCGAAGTATATACAGTGACGAGGTGACATAAATGTTGTTTTCACAGGAGAATAGTTTTTTCTCTTGTAACGCTCCGAGTGAGACATGCCACTGAGCAAGCGTGTGCTACTCACATCAGATTAAAGCAAGAATTGATGAATTCTTATGTTAGCAAGAATTAGACACAATCTTTCGGATTCAGCCACTGCATCTTTAGTGGGTGGATTTAACTGTCTATTGCTAACCAAGACAGCTATAACATTAGCTGATAACTGGTGATAATTGGTCACTCCTGGTTCCAAAAAGCAACACGATTGCCAACATCACCATAAATACACCAAATTCAAGTGTTGGTCTGCTACATTATCCTATATACATGGTTGCCATGTATATAGGATAAAATAGCAAACACTCTTTGGGACACACTGTTTGTTTGAGCTGCTCAGTCATGGAAATCCATGCCTTGAAACTCTTGGTGCACAGTGTTTGTGCTGATATTAATGTCAGAGGAGCTTTGGAGCTCTGCAGTTATTGGGTCAGCAGAGCACTGCTGAGATTTATTATCTATCTCAGTGCTTAGAGACTCACTCTGTAACTTTACATGGTCTGCCACTTTGTGGCTGAGTTAGGTTAGTGTGTGGCACTTAGAGTTAATCATGGAAAATCTAGGAGGGAAGAAATTTAATAAATTTTCTTATTGCAGTGGTGGATCCCATTGCTGTACTGTGCTGACAGAGTGAGCTCTAGAATGATCCACTAAAGGCCCACTGCATGACCAGGTGCTTGATTTCATACACCTGTGGCAATGCAACTGAAAATACCTGGATTCAAAAATTGAGAGACTGTGTCATCCAATATTTTTGTGTCATGGGATGCACTATGACAAAATCAAACACGGTTACTAGAAATAGAAAATGTTTAACACCCCTTTTGATCATAACCATAAAGATCGTAATGATGATCACTGTTATGAACTTAAACATGTAAAAGTGTGCACACATGCACGCATACAGTTTATGCCACTGTGTTTTCATCTATGTGATGTTAGTCAAGTCTTGTTCCTTTGGGTCCTATCACTTCCACTGGCCAACTGCCAGCCTGCCGCTCCTTCTTTCCCTTTGATAGCCTATCAGTGTCTCCGCACCAACGTCCAGCCAGCCAGTCAAAGGTTGGAGAGCCCAAAGGGGACACCTATCAGGTTGATTATCAGGAGGTGTTATTATGGCTCATTAGAACAGAGTGCGCTCATAACGAGGGCGTTTAACGAGGGTGGTCACACACACACACACACACACAGATCTTGTTGGCGTCACATTTATTTGAACCTATTTTTTTTGCTTGATTACTAGCAAGATTTAAGAAACTAACGCTACTAAAACTACTAAAAGTAAACAAATAGTATGTAGGTGAGAACCAATAACCTACATACTTGCCCGTGAGTTATCTATTATAGCCGAGTTAAAGTTATCTCTAACACCGCTGACAACTAAGAATTTTTGCAACCCCCTCTTTTTGTCCTTGTGGCAAATATACAGGTAAACGTAGAACAACAGGCCCAGTTGATGTTGTCAAAAACTCAACATTGCGCTTATATTAATAACTCTGTTTCACAAGACCAACAAGGACTTGGCAGAATTTGTAAAATGGACTTCATTAGTAGTTAAATAAACTTTACCTCAAACAATTACACTTAGCATTTTTGATTTACTATCAACTTTCATTTGCAACATTTTGTAGAGATTAGTGGGAAACAAACAACCGGGAACACAGCATTCAGTTAAAAACTGTATCGTACTGTCTATGTGCCATTTATTTACCCAAGACAACATTCTTCGATGAAGACACACCGCCCACAAACACACAAAGATATACACACACAGCATGGTAACAGTGTTCACGTCCTCTGTTTTGTCCTTGTAGCCAATAAATAAACAAATTGAGAACAATTGTTCCAGCTGTTGGTGCCAAAACCTCAGCATTATGCTTATATGTATAACGCCAAACTGTCTCAGACATACATGTAAATTTACAAACAAATGCTCAACAACAGGCTAGATCCGGTTAATATACTCAAGCAAAATACACTAAAACTAAGTAAAGCTGTGTAACATATTGTCGATGGTGGAATCCATTTGTTTTGTTTTGGGTGTTTTTTCTAATATCAAGGGGAAAAGTATAATGAAATTGACTAAATTATTTTACTTTATACTAATTATTATACTTATACACCTCTGTTGGCTTTAATGGCTTATGATTAGTTTGTCTTACATACATAACAGAAGCATAAATTGTCCTTGAAATCTACAATGACACCGCTATCCTTAAACCCAACCACAAAAAATGAATTAAAAATGTAAAAAAAAAAAAAAGGAGGTGAACTGTCTTTGGCTTCCCGGTCACGTAATGGGCCAACCTTTATTCTCTGTAGACTTTTCAGGTATGAAAATGATGCTGAAAGGGGGTTTTCTGGTGGGATTACAATATAGCACATATTTTCTATACAAATAAAAAAAACTAATGTTTACTAATTTACTAAATGTTTAACTTACATGTTCTAAGGATACATGAAAACTTTAAAATTGTAGCCATTTAGACTTAAACTAGTAAAGAATAACAAAAAACTCATTTTACTCATTTTATTAAACTCCACTTATTAAAAAGCAACCCCACCCCCCTCAGTTCTCCTTCTTTGTTGGAGTTTGAGACATAAGGAAAGATGAGTTGGAGACTTGCTGTTTGTCTTTAAAACATATAAAAGTCTTTGTGGTTAAGCAACAAAACCATGCTGTGCTTCTCTCCATAAAAATAACAGTTATGATTATGACCAAGATAAACACTGGATTCAGTCCCTACTTTCATTCATGATTTTCTTTATTGCTGACTCGGGTACAGCTTCTTTTTCAATGAAGAACAAACATTTTAACAAAACATTTGAAAGCAGGTAAGTCAGTAAAATAATTCAACATAACATCCCAAGATTTCTGTTAACTAGTTTTACGTTGTGCATTAAAGTTAAGTAGGTAAGTAAAGTTAGATTTGAAGAAGTTTAGAAGTGTAGATTTTTATGTATATTTTAAGATAAAAATCATAAAATGTTTCAATGTCAAAGAGACAGAGGACCTTGAATGTGTCTAAGGACAGATAATACACAAAAGAATTGCATACACGAACATGCACAGACTGACAGAAACAAGAGTGGCTGAAGACACGAGGACGAGACAGGCAGGAAGGAGTGAGAGACAGCGAGACTCTCGTGACAAGAGAGGCCCACCCTCGCGCTCCCCTTTGTGTGAACAAAACAGACCGGTGTGCGTGTATGTGCTTGTCCAAATGTTCAGAGTCTTGAAAAAGGTAAAAGTTTTTTGTTCCAGTTTGAAGAATGGAGAAACAAGGCAAGTACAACAAAAGTATTTGGCAGATTTTGGAAAAAGATTATTTGGAAAAACTGTGCAATGGAGCGATGGAACGGATAAATAATTTTCCAACAGGACAGTTTTTCATTCCTAACACACCTTGCTGCTTCTGAGTTTAATTCATGTCTGATCAGATCAGACTACACCAGCTTCTCAGGATTTATGCTAATTTCTTCTTTATAAAAACTTTATTGCACAGACTTGGATGAATTAAAAATTACAGACAGAAATATTAAAGGAAAATGCGATGAGGAGGAATCACATTATCATTGCCAAGAGATCTATTCATGCGGTCACAGTATTGTTGTTCTCTAACATCACGATGCAGGAAGTACTTAGTGCTTGCACACAGATGATAACGGATGCTTAACCAGTGCACGTACGACATTGCAAGGCTTTGTGTACATGTGTCTGTATATGTGCGCAATGGTAGACGGTAACTACAGACCAAATCCATCAAGCTGTCTGAGTATGTGTTGTCTTAATTGAGTTTCTTGTGTGCTGTATGCTGCACTATGATATTATGTACTATAGATGATGAGATAATTAAAGTCTTTTACATTGAGCAACATTATTGTGAAATTATTTTACAATTTGTAGATGTATATTTTTGCAGATTGGTGATAATTTGCCCATCTTTATCTTTATCATGTTACTGATCTGTTACCAGCATAATTACATAATTAGTTTTTACATGTTTCCACTTATGCTTTCAGCTTTTTGTTGCCCCAATCCCAACTTTTTCAGACATGTTGCTACCATTAAATTTGAAATGCCCCAGTCCCATTTTAAACATGTGATATATGTTCTATGTTCTACTTTAAA
The DNA here is from genome assembly GCA_015108175.1 of Pelvicachromis taeniatus. NCBI lineage: Eukaryota > Metazoa > Chordata > Actinopteri > Cichliformes > Cichlidae > Pelvicachromis > Pelvicachromis taeniatus. Next base: position 8,981 of record VURO01032753.1, on the reverse strand, counting down.
TAAAACTGGGCATATGAGATTTGGAAAATCAGTTTTTATTTATATTTTATATAAATTGTTTGACAAAGAAACGCAGTGGGAGAGAACCAGAGATTAATTATAACTAATACTTAAATATAGAGTGGTGTATAAATGCAGAGTGAGTGAAAAAAGGTGAGTGAAGAAGAAACACACACAGTGCATCGTGGGAAGACCCCAGCAGCATCAACCTATAGCAGCGTGACTAAGGGTTCAATGTCATCTGATCCAGTTCTAACAATATTCTTTATCAAAAAGGAAAGTTTTAAGCCTAATCTTAAAAGTAGAGAGGGTGTCAGTCTACAAAGTGGGATCTGGTTTTGCAGAAGAGGGGCCTGGAAGCTGTGCCTCCCTTTCTACTTTTAAATACACTAGGAACCACAAGCAAACCAGCAGTCTGAGAGCAAAGTGCTTTAAAGGGGTGATGCAGAACTAAGAGATCATTAATATAAGATGGTGCCTGATTATTCATGACCTTGTATGTGATTTTAAATTTGATTCTGGATTTAACAGGGAGCCAATGAAGAGGAACCATTATGGGATAAATGTGCTCTCTCTTTCTGGTCCCTGTCAGGACTCTTGCTGCAGTCTAGGTCAACTGAAGGCTTTTCAGGGAGTTTTGGGGACCTTCTGATAATAATGAATTATAATGAATAATGAAAATCATGAAATGATTTTTTGCAGCCAGACAAAAGAGCTGAGCTCATGGTTTTATTCCACCTGCCGGACTGCTTTGGACACATGACTCTACTAAAAACCAGGCAGCCTAAAACTAAATCTGAGCCCTGGCTGAACGACAAGACCCGAGCTGTCAGACCGTGCTGTCAAACTGTCACATTCCGCGTGTTGTATTAAAGATCATTGACTCTGTTCTTAGTGTACCGCAGACTAACTATATTGAGCCCTCCCCTGTAGCCTGTGAAAATGTTTAACACTTTTTAATTTGAAGGTCTTCTCCACTGGGGTTCAAATCTTTCCTTCTGCTCATGACCCCTCAGTCTTGGTTCCTTGCTCTGCTGTCTTTGACAGGTTTGAGCCAGTGACTCTGTCCTGTTTAAAGGAGATTGTTGGTAGTTTGAAGCCTGCAGGGTCTCCAAAGGATGCTGTCCCTCCTTCACTGTTAAAAGAGGTTCTTGCAAATTACAGGCCTATCTCCAAACTACCTTTTCTTTTTAAAACCCTTGAAAAGATTCACAGCCAATAGATGGCCTTTCTGGAAAAGAAAAATGTTTTAGAGGTTTTTCAGTCTGGTCTTAAATCCTTACATAGCCCTGAATCAGCTCTTTCAAAAGTTTTTAATGACATATTTGTAGCTACTGACTCTGGGGACTGTGCCATTTTATATAGCCAAGCCCATAATTATTCGTACCCCTGGCAAATTTTGACTTAAAATTACTTTCATTTAACCAGCAAGTTTTGTTTTGACCGGAAATGACAGTGGCGTCTCCCAAAAGATAATAATAAGATGTACAAGAGGCATCATTATGGAAAAAAAAATATCTCAGCTTTCATTTACATTTGAGCAAAATGTGTCATATCAAGAATTATTCATACCCTTCACAAACTGTCACAGTCCATCCCAAATAGTCCAAGCTGTTCTAAAGCATCCTAATTACCCTGATTAACAGCAGCTCTTTGCAGTTGGTTTGTTGGACAGTCATGGCTAAGACAAAGGAGCATTTGGGCCATATATACTTACAATACAACACTTTTTAGTATAGATAATTTAATGATTAGATATCTAACCTCTGAATCTATAACTGTGTTTAGTACTGTGACATTAACATTTTTATGTAATAAAATTGCTACTCCCCTTTGCCTAGAGTTAAAGCAGACTGAGAACACATTAGGAAACGTAATTTTTTTTAAGTTAATCTGTAGCTGTGACCGGTCTATGAGTGTCTTGTAATAAAACAACATCTGCCTGCAGTTTTTAAAGCTGGTTACATATCTTTAACCTCTTTTCTCCGGATCCAGCTCCATGCATATTCCATGTGATATTCCATATTTGTGTGTGTGTAGCTAATGTAGGAACTACCGTAATTTCCAGACTATAAGCCGATACTTTTTGCACAAGCTTTGAACCCTGTGCCTTATTGTCCGGTGCAGCTTTTCTAAGGCTTTTTCATGATTTTTGTGACATCGTAAGAGGATTTGATTTGGTTTGTTCCGTCATGGCGGAAAGGCACGTGATCAGACATGGAAAAAAGTGATATGTTATGTTGGTCACATGTCTGTCCGCCAGCCAAAGTAGTGCCGTATGAATTAGTGCGAAAAAGAGACTAGATTAGCAAGCTGGCTCTCGCTGGCCCTGTACCCATATCCGCAGCAGGTCTCCAAGGTGAACAGTCTCTGGCATGTTAGAACAAGGCAGCTAAGGGAAGTCGGCAAGTCAGATCCGTAACTTTGGGATAAGGATTGGCTCTAAGGGCTGGGTTGTCGGGTGGCGGTGCGTGGCCCGCTTCGCGGGGCTCGCCCCGAGGCTGGGGGAGCAGTCGCTCCATCGCCCTCCCCTCTCGCGCGACCCGCCTCGCGGGGCTTGGATGTCTGCGGTGCGTCGCACGGCGTCGGTGTTCACGGGGCGGTGTCCCATAATAAAAAGAATGTGTTCCAAAACAGTCATCTCTTTCCTGACAATCCCCTTTGTGTATATTCTCTTACATATGATAATTAAACATTAAAACACCTGCGGCTTTTAGTTTGGTGCGGCTAATGTATGAACAAAATATGATTTTTTTTCATAATTTCAAGTTGTGCGGCTAATATTCAGGTGCGCTTTGTAGTCCGGAAAATACGATAATACTGCAGCTAGATATAGTTTTCCAACTGTTTGTTCTATG
>VURO01032747.1:1860-12867 GCA_015108175.1 Pelvicachromis taeniatus | reverse complement strand
CCGTTTTCTGTGGCATAGGGACAATGATCTAAACAAAGAAGTCATCGAGTATCGGATGAAATTCCACGTGTTCGGTAACTCAACATCTCCTGCTGTTGTCATTTATGGACTACACAAGGCCATCAGAGCAGGTTTGAAGGACTATGGTGCAGACACAGTAAAGTTTGTGGAGAGGCACTTTTATGTAGATGACGGCTTGATCTCTGTTCCCTCCCCTGCTGAGGCCATAGACTTGCTTCAAAGAACACAAGCCTCACTCGCCGAATCCAACCTGCGCCTGCATAAGTTTGTTTCCAACTCTCAGGCAGTTATGCAGGCCTTCTGCCCTGAAGATTGTGCTCCTGTCATTAAAAACTTAGATTTAGGTGGTGAAGAGACACAATCCCAGCGAAGCCTTGGACTCATTTGGGAAATAACAACAGACACATTCACTTACCTAGTGGCCGACACAAACAAGCCATTCACTCGTCGTGGTGTATTGTCTTCAGTCAATAGTGTCTTCGATCCCCTGGGCCTATTGGCACCTGTTACCATCCAAGGAAGAGCTCTACTCAGAGAGCTTACTTCAGAATGTTCAGATTGGGACAGACCCCTTCCAGAGGACAAACAAAGTAGATGGGAAACGTGGAGAAATTCCCTTCAGGACCTAAAAGAGCTACATGTTCCCATAACCTACACATCTACCTCACTAAGTCGAGCAAAGTGCAAGGAACTGTGTTTATTCTCAGATGCTTCAACTAAGGCCATAGAAGCTGTAGCCTACTTAAAGGCAATTCAAGCTGATGGGAAAGTCGAGGTCAGATTTATAATGGGCAAAGCAAAACTAGCTCCCCTGTCAGAGTCTACAATACCAAGACTTGAACTATGTGCAGCCGTCTTGGCGGTGGAAATGGCTGGCCTCTAATTTTGGACAGTAAGGTAGTGCTTGGCTACATCTGTAATGAGTCAAAAAGGTTTTTCACCTATGTTCACAACAGAGTGCAGCGCATTCACCAGTCATCAAAGCCAGAACAGTGGCATTATGTGCGCACAGAGGAAAATCCAGCAGACCATGCGTCAAGGTCATTGTCAGCATTCCAACTAAAAAAGTCCACCTGGTTCACCGGACCACCCTTCATCCACCAACCTGCTGTAGAGACAACACAAGTCAGCGGAATGTTTGACTTGATTGAACCAGATAAGGAATCAGAAATTAGACAAGTCAAAGCGTATGTCACTCACCTCCAGGTACGCATCTGTAAGCGTTTTGAGCACTTTTCCACCTTTAAGTCTTGTTGCATCTTCAAAAACAATAAATGTAATCACTGAGACTCACACGGGAATATTGTGCTCACGTTTACTGAACCTTTCGTTTCTGGAGTCACATGTTCATAACAACACAGGTTTCCATCATGTCATTAGACATTCTCTTCTTCTACCTTCTTACAGGTCATTCAGGTAACACAACCCAATACTGCCTCTTCTGACATTACCAGTATAACCACACATCATGTCCTGTATCACACTCACTTACTGTGTACATCTCCAAATTAATAACATGAACTTAGGATGTAAATAATACTTGTTATGTATATATATATTTATATTTATAACAAACTATTTGTTACGATGCCACAAGTCTTTAGTCAGAGCCATAGCAAATCTTATCCACATGGCAAGGTCCTTCAATGGGACTAATCCAAACAAAAAATGCAAAGGCTGGCACAAATGTCATCTGCCTCACACTCCAGAGGAGATTGCTCAAGCAAAAACCATCATCTTCAAAGAGACACAAAAGGCATACTTTGAGAAGGAACTTTCTGCCCTCGATGCTGGCAAGCCAGTCTCAAAACAGAGCCCCCTCAAGAAGCTCAGCCCAATGTTACAGGACAGTCTCATTTCTGTTGGAGTTCGTCTCAAACATGCAGAAATTGAGAGTTTTGAAAAGAACTCAGTTATTCTTCCCAAAGGCAGTCACATCTCTCTTCTGCTCACTCGCCATTACCACGAGCTAACAAGACACCAAGGTCGTCATCTGACGGAAGGAGCAATCAGAGCTGCTGGACTGTGGCTTTTAGGTGGCAAAAACTAGTCAGTTCAGTAATCCACAAATGTTTAACCTGCCGCAAACTATGTGGAAAACAAGAACAACAACTCATGGCGGATCTACCACCTGAACGCCTAAAAACTTGTCCTTCATTCACCTATGTTGGCCTCGATGTCTTTGGACCATGGACTATAACAACCAGGCGTACCAGGGGCGGAGCAGCTGAAATAAGCGTTGGGCCATCATGTTTACCTGCATGAGTTCAAGAGCTGCGCATATTGAGGTAATCGAATCTCTGGATACGTCCAGCTCCATAAACGCCCTTCGCCGCTTCTTTGCTCTAAGAGGCCCTGCCAAACAGCTGCTATCTGACCGTGGCACCAATTTTATTGGCACTTCAAAGGAACTTGGTATGGATAAATCACTGCAACGGTACCTAACTATAGAAGGCTGCAGTTGGGAGTTTAATCCGCCACATGCATCCCACATGGGAGGTTCTTGGGAGCGCATGATCGGAGTCGCCCGCAGAATCTTGGACTCCATGCTACTGCAAAATAAGGTACAACTGACTCACGACGTGTTATGCACACTCATGGCTGAGGTTACAGCCATAATTAATGCAAGGCCGCTCGTCCCAGTGTCCTCTGATCCAGAGAACCCTTTCATCCTATCCCCTTTAATGCTCCTTACGCAGAAATCTTGCCTCCTACCCCCACCTGGCAACTTCTTGGATAAAGACCTCTACAACAAACAATGGAGACGGGTCCAAGCTCTTTCCAACCAGTTCTGGACATGCTGGAGGCGAGAGTATCTACCCACATTGCAGCAAAGACAGAAATGCACTGGGTCATGCAGAAACCTCCAAGTTGGTGACCTGGTTCTGCTCAAGGACAAACAGGTTGCACGTAACAGCTGGCCCATGGCCAGGGTCACTGCCACATTCACAAGCAAGGATGATCGAGTAAGGAAGATTGAGGTAACGACATCCGATCAAGGGTGTGTAAAGACATTTATACGACCGGTTACAGACGTTATCCTCCTCATGCCAAAGGACTGAATGCATAATGTTGTTTAGCATAGTGGCCTCCTGAGGTCAGGCGGGGAGTGTGTTGCCCTAAAGGCATTTTTTTGAATAAACAAGTTCATAAGTTTAAAATAAATAAATCTAAAAATGTTTGTTGTTAAAAAGGAAGAAAAAATGAATACATGGTGTTTAGAGTAATAATTCATGCTTTACATAGGTTTTTGTTAAGTAGGAAATATCGCTAGAATGTATTTCCGGTTCACGCGGGTCACTTCCGGTTCCGAGCAGGCACTTCCGGTGCCTCGGTTTTGCTGGAAAACAAGCTCTACATGCTAACGGTAGTATGGAAATGTAACCAGATGCCATCCTCTCTGAATTATCAGGCCGGAACGCCGTAAGTTTCTTTATATCTCAATATATACAATAAGGTTTGGATATTAAGGTATATTTTTGCTGAAATGAGTGTTTTAGTGAGCATAATGCACTTTTTTGGTGTGAACATGCTTCTGTCTATTCAGATGGAGTTTATTTTCTGTCATTTCAGTTTTCACATGTTCATGAAGGCAATTAAACAAGCTGCAACTAAACTCCAGGGTCTTCATTTGTGGTTTAACTCGGTGTGACCAACATCCCTGTTGAAAACACTACAATGTGGAATGAAATATATATATAAGACTGCATTGGGGAGAGTGAAACCAGAAGAGAATTGTTTAATTATTTTTTTTCACTGGGCAGCAAGTATGACGTTTCAGGTTGTTGGTGCAAGAATTAGTGTTAAAGTGAAGTTTGTTGAAAAGCCGCTGAAACTAGCTGAGTCTGACTGCATGAAATGGCGGTGTGCTTCATAGCAGGGGTAGATCGGATAGTAAATCTGCCTGATCTTTGCTTTGATAATAACAGCCTCTTGTGTTGAGTTGGATGAAGCTAGATGCATATATTTTGCTAGTGGTTTTAAGCAATGCTTTTCTTTCCATGAAAGATTCTTTTCCATACACATGCATGACTATTTGCAGGCTTAGTTTGGGTAGCATTTTCTTCTTCAATTCTTTTGTGCACCTGGAACAAAATGGAGGTGACCGCATGGTCTGCAGGTAAAATGGCTGCTTTGACTTTACCTGTTCTCATGATCATGATCCCTCCACCTTTTGTTAAGTTAGTTCATATGAAAATTTATTTTTCATATAAGTAGAAGTTTGAGTTGAAACGTGGAAGAAAAAAAAACAAGGATTTAAAGTGTGTGAATGTTTTGTCTTAACCTGTGAGTCTTACCCTGTGAGTTGTCTGACATGTGGTGTTTGTGTGTACCTAAAGCCCTTTGTCTCCAGTGGGGGGAGGTGATAACTGCAGATCACCCAGCTGCCCTTACTGGACAAAGAACAAAGGAATCTAAAGTTTGATTGTGTGTTTGAATGAGAATGAGTGCTGATAAAAGTAATTTCAGTGTGAAGAGAGCTCTGTGTGTTCTCAGCTTAAGAACAACTTAAAATCTCGCTTTTAGATTTCTTACGAGAAGAATTCAAAAATTAAAAGGGGAGAGATGTTGTTTTAAGCTGTGATGAATAACCTAAATTCTCAGTGTGTCTTGCAGGTGAACCAGACCTGGAATCAATTCTCCACAGCAAAGCAGTTGGAAAAATTATAGGATTAAATTAAATTTTTATTAGGATTAATCTTTAATCTCCAGGCCGACTTTTGGCTGAATTAAATTATTCTACAGCTCTACTCCATGTGTCTCTCATCCTGAGAAGCAAGCTCTGAGGAAGACTCCCTGAAGACTAAAGAAATGCAGTCCCAGACCATCATGAAGAGCTAATAGCAGTGTCTTGTGAAGGAGTCCGACAGCAGCAGGTGTACAGAAGACACCGATGGAAAAATACCATCATGAAGTGGATGGACTGAGATATGAGATTCCAAAAGCTGCAATTCACTGTGTGTGAACGAACTTTGAGATGACTGTCAGGATTTGGACATTTGCCATGGTTGACAAAAAATGGCGATGGACTGTGGGAACAAGACAAGCTGGAGCCGAAGAATTGACACTGGACTGCTGACAGAGAAGTGGGAGAAGAAGAAGAGCAGAGAGATGAAAAGAAAGGGACACAAGCATGGAGGGTAAGACTGTTAAGTGGGAAATAAAATTGGGATTTAGAAATCTGGGAAAATATAACTGACTGCTTTGTGGAAGATTGAGCCTGCAGCACCGCATGAATGAACGGTAAATAGAAAAAAAACACATACATACATATAAGATTAGATATGATTAACCCTACTAACATCACAAACATACATGAGACTCATGAAGATCACATAATATTTTATAAAAGCATTTTTGTTCATCATCTTGTCCAGTTCACTTCTGAAGAGTGATAAATAAATTAGTGGACTAGAGTTATATTAGGAAAGATGATTGCATGATATCAGAGGTGAACAGAATGCTGCAGTGAGGGTGTCAGTGAGACTAAATGATTGTGGAGTTGTTTCTGATGTGTGTGAGAGAGAGGTTTATCATGGCATACTTCTTGTTTAAATAACATCTAATAGAATCTTAGTTGTGTGAATAGTGTGATTGATGGATGAATGTGTGGAAATTACTTCAATCGTCTCTTAATAAGCTGAGCCTGCCAAAGTTTGGTGTGATTTATTCTTTTCAAGAAAGTTTTGACTAGTCCTTCTTGTTTTGTTTATTTTAAATGTGCACTAAGTTTGTTTGAACTTTGTTTTTCTTTTGAGCAGATCTGCAGAATTGGAATTCTGGAAAAGCGCTACGAAGATTTTTTGTCATGGAACGCTTGTGCAGTGAATTCTCCATATTATATTGGGCTTCTGGAGAATAGTCACTAATGTGGGACAAGTCAATTTGTAAGTCCCTTGTCAAAAAAAGGATTCAGTGACGGAATCCATTCCAAATTACCTTTTTCATTTTTGAAATGACGTCATATTGCTGGCAGCAAGAACTCAAACCGCGACGCAAGTTCTGTTGGTAGCAATAACTGGGGGACAAACTAACTGACTGACTGACAAAAAGGTTGACTGATTTGACACCTACATGTGATTTTGTGCCTGCTTCCCTTTGAGAAAAAATGGGGGAGTATGATGATATGTTTGTTGTTTTGTTTACAGGGAAAGGAGATCACAGAAACATCACCATAAGCAAAATTGAAAATTAATGGTTTACAGTTTACAGGAAATATAATGTGCTTGTGCTAATGTCTACTTTCTCCACAGCAGAGGATTCATCAAATGTTTAATCACATAATTTGATGTTAATTCTGATCATTTGGGTTTACAGCAGCACCCATAAATCACTAACTGTTTTTTAACAGAGTTACAGGAATGGACCGATTTCAAGGAGGAAGCCTGACTAATAAAGACATAACCTACATTTTCTTTTTAGGAGTTTAAAATGTGTGTTGACACAGAGTGAAAACTGTGTTGGAAAACACAGGTTTTCCAGGAATGTTTCGTTTATGTGGTTATGCTCTAATTTACAGGTGACTGGAGCCTTAAGAGGATCACCCTGAAAGGAGACTTTGGATGGTCCAGTGAGGAGCCATTGTCTGAGGATCATGGACGGCCGTGAGAGGGAACTGCGTGTGACAAAGGAGGATGATGAAGCATGCCAAGCTTCAAACAGAAGACTACAGCACAAAGACTGATGACATCAGGACTGTAAACAACAAACTGCAGGAGCCATCTTGTGTCTGCCCACACCCAGATCAGGAGATTGGCTGGGGAGCATTCACAACAGGGCAATCAACCCAAAGAGTGGAGTCTTTTGTTCTCTGGGAGCAGAGACAGGAGATAACAAGGGAGTGTGAACGACTCTTTGGTAAGAGGTGTGAAACATCTGTGCCTGCCTTTTGTCCCTGGAGGGGCAATTCACCTCAGCACAGCGTGACATCTGCAGCTGAAGAGAGCACTGTCACAAAGCTGAGTGACTGTCAGCCCAGAGAGTGAACATAGTGGACAAATCAACTTGAATCCATTATGACAGTAACATATTTCCAGACCAATTTTGAGTTATGGTTAAGCCCGGCTACAAAGGGGGAGACAGCCTCTAGGGCCTCCATCTCAAACCGGTGAAGATTCAACAATCCATAACTCATTTAGACTGGTTGGATATGCGTTATTCATCTTCTTGAATCTGTGACTGAGTGAGCTGACAAGGAGGGGACACGAGCACACCACACCCAGGAATCAACGTGAACTCTTTAAATTAAACACTGACTACACCTTTGTACATTTTCTTTTGAGGAACATCAATTCATAAACTACATAAATTACATAATTGTTTGTTGTTGCAGGACACATCTGTGTGTGGGATCTACAAATGACATTTGTGAATGCATTGATGACTGATAAATGACATTCTCTTACAGTGAAACTCAGATGAACTTCATGACAGGAGAAGTGTGTTAAATAATATCTACAGTGTAATGTTATATTATAGGAGTAGCTCACAAAATGACAAAAAGTGGGGAATGTTAGAGTAAATTGCTGAATATTGTCATTATTGTGATTATTGCTGTATATATAAAACTGTAAGACCTTTAGTTTAACTGTAAGAACAAAGAAATTCTTTAGATTCCTTTGTCCCTTAACCTTCTGCCAGATGGCTGGGGGAAGTTAAGGTTGTTTCATGTAAGATAAGAGAGATGTTTTAGCTCATGACTTACATCTGTGTTAAACCAAGTTGCAGGGGGTTTTATGACAGTCATTTGAGATTTCCACACACACAAGAGACATGCACACACACGCCCCCCCACACACACAGGGGTTTTAACACCATGGTTACGACCATGTGGGAGTGGTTTACAATGGAGGTGTTGCCAATTCTGTGTGTCAATAAAAGCTGACTGCATGGGGGCGGAGTCGGAGAGAGAGGGAGATGGCAGACCAGACCAGAGTGATGGTTCAAGGCAGAGGTCAGACCTACGGGTCTCCTCGTGCTTCCGTTTTTCTCTTCCATGCAGTCATGTAAAATGAAGCTTGCTCTGAGTCTTGATTCACCCACATATATACAGTTCAAAGTTTAATCGTTCAAGTAGGATCTCCGGACAGATCCTAACAGATAGTGTCTGTCTCCCAAATCCAACCTGGAAGCTGGTTACATATAAGAGGGGCCTGAAAACTGAAAGCTCTCCCTCCCATTATACTTTTAAATACTCTTGGAACAACAAGTAAGCCTCCAGTGGAAGAGCAAAGTGCTCTAATTGGGTGATATGGTACTATAAGGTGATTAAGATATGATGGGGCCTGATTACTCAAGACCTTGTATGTGAGGAGTAGGATTTTGAATTCAATTCTGGATTTAACAGGGAGCCAATGAAAGGAAGCCAATATAGGAGTAGTATGCTTTCTCTTTCTAGTCCCTGTCAGTACTCTTGGTGCAGCATTTTGGATCAACTGAAGGATTTTCAGGGAGTTTTTAGAACATCCTGATAATAATGAATTACAATAGTCCAGCCTAGAAGTGATAAATGTATGAACTAGTTTTTCAGCGTCACTCTGAGACAGGATATTTCTAATTTTAGAGATATTGCGCAATTGGAAGAAAGCAAACCAGGTTTGCAGGCAATTACTTGGCCTGCAATTTAAAAACATATTTTAGACCAGCACTACCTATGTGTGTGTAACAATAAAATAAAAAAATGAATGAAAGACTGTTTCCAAAACTAACCAAATCATTTTGTATTTTAACCAGTTCCTCTTGCAGGTTTACCATAGTGATCTTGAATATTGTTATCAAAATAAACATGGTCAATGCTATTTTGTGACATGTTCTAGAGTAATGTTTCATGTATTGTTTTATAGGACTGTTGTTGCTGATGGTGGTGTCAGATTATTGATAAAATACTGGTGATGAATGCTGGTTGTACTCCAGTGATTTGTTTTCTTTAAGACCTCCAATAAACTGTACAATCACCACTATTCTAAAGTAATAAGCCCCACAAAGTCTCTTATTTCTTGTCTTTTACTTTATATTCTTTACTTTTGCCTGAATCTGCATGATCCACCTGCCTGTCACTTGGCTGCTGGACGATGTGAATTTCCCCAATGAGGGATAATAAACGACATTTCCATTCTATAGTAATAGACATTTGAATTTAAGCTTATTATGTTGATTCGATTCACCCACAGAAATCAAACTTTCTATATTATAGAAATCATTGTAACTTAGTTCTGAATTATTATTTTTTCCACGCTGCACCACTACAACCTATCATAAAGTTTGGCACCGTTCCCACTTTAACCCTCTTTTTTTTCTTTTCAGATGTGAATTACAAATGAATATGGGTAGCGGTGAGACATAAATCAGTGTTAAAAAACTAATTAACAAACTTAGGTTTGTAAATGAGTCTTTCCTACCTTAGCATTTATTCAAATAATTAATAGTTAAAATTGTACTCAATAAATAAATATTAAAAAAGAATAGAATATTAAATAAAGTTAACATAAAATATTAAATTGAATTTTTTTCCCCAAATAGAAAATCTGGTGTGGTTGAGACTGTCTGGCATAATTTAAATAAAATTTAAACTCAGCCAAAACAGTAAAACTAGAATAAAATATTTAATCAGTCATTCTCTGCTCGCGCAACATGACCCAGTTTGACACTGTCAGGGTGTGAGACATTATTGCAAAAATTCATTTAAGGCAATGACAACACAGAGACCAATCTGAAAATATTATTTGTTTTTATTAAAGATCCTCACCTTAAAGTTTCCAGATTCACTTTTTATTTACCCACACCTAAATACAGGAGACAGCATTCATTTCTCATAAAATGTGTATTCTGGCCATTGTGATTTTTCTTAGAGAAAATTAGCAATTTAAAAGAAATCTCGCAGAATACAAATAAAGATAGTTATAAAAATAAACTTTCTAGAAATAAGAAAAGTCACCGTGCTTGTTTTGGGACACCTGAAGATCTAGTCTTAACATTATTACATATAATTTGTGATATATACTGTGTATGATATATATGAAGCGGAAACCAAAATATATAATTTTACAATCATTTAGAAACAATGAAAAAAAAATCATAGAAGATAGAAAATAAACCTAATTCATGTATTTTTGGCGTTTTTTTCCGACATGAAAGAGGAACAGTTAACAGACATGAAGACAGAGACACACGTAAAAGCAAGAGACTTGAACGTCATGTAAACCCAGGCCACTACATAAAATACTAAGCCTATATATTATGGGGCACCCACAGGATATATTCAAACTTTTGCCCATGCATTGTTAGGTCAAATTTTCTGTTGATGCGTCAATTAATCGGGTGCTTTAAGTTGTCTTTCTCATTCTGTTCAGGGCAGGGTAATTCCCATCCAAAAATGTTTTCATGTTGATAAACATACCCGATCTACTCTTTCTGATCTGTCCAAGTTCACCGGAACCCAACAACCCTTATAAATAATCATAAATCAGATTTCCACTGACATTACATTAATTTTTCATATCAGTGTTCTGCTGGCCATTCACATTTAAACCAACACATTTGCTATTGCTGGCTTGATAGAAGCCATAACAACAGCACCAGAAGGAAAGCAGTGCTGGGATTAATCTTGTGGCATTCTCCACTTGACGCTGCAGTTGGAGTAGGTGCAGCAGTAGTGGAAGTGGTAGTTGATGCAGCAGTAGTGGAAGTGATAGTTGGTGCAGCAGTAATGGAACTGACAGTGGTTGGTGGAGATGTAGTGGAACTGGTATTTGTTGGTGCAGATGTAGTGGAATTAGCAGTGTCCGTGAAAATGACAGGAACTACAAAATATTTTTCAAAAACACATGAATATATATTACTGTAAAGACTAAAATAATTTCTTTATCAATGATTAATTGCAAACTAACTTTTGGTTATACATTCAAATACTCACCAGAAGTTACTGATATTGTGTCAGGAACTATTTGGATGGTGAAATTGATGCTGGAGCTGTTGATAGCGTCTCTT
>VURO01032711.1:6383-22365 GCA_015108175.1 Pelvicachromis taeniatus | reverse complement strand
TAACGTGCACATTGTGCCCACACATGCTTCTCCCTTTTTCAGGAAACTGATGATGTTGCAAGTGTTCACTAGTTCATGATTGCACAAGCACAGAGAGAAGTCATTTTCAACCTAAGTGAGACTCTTCACGTTATTAATGTTTTAAAGTTCACAAAGCCTTCTTCAGCAATGCATGAATCATGAGAAGTCCCTGGAAATGTGAGGAAAACAGAATAAGGCTTCATGTCATTACACTGTTGAATTGTAATCATTGTCACACCTGGCCAGGAGAGCCTGGAACAACACGACACTTGTGTTTGTTCTAGTTCAACATTTATTCTTTGGAACGGCTCAACATGTATTCTCCGAAATACAAACCTGCTGTATGAAGTCAAAAGGCTTCAGAAGACGCAAACTGGATTGTTTTGTCTGCAGGAAAAGAAAAAGGTGTGTGCCTGTGGGTGTTCCCCTTCTTTTCATCAGGAGGAAGTGGCAAGATACTTTGCATACAACAGGTAACAAAGATAAAGCTTTTGGCATGAGCTAGTTTATGGATCCATCTAATCTGCCTTGCATAACTTCACTGATGGCTCATAGATGACGCTTGAAATTATATTTCCTGCCTTGTTTCTCCCAGAGAAGTTGAATCAAACCAGACGGCTGCACGTTCATTCGTGAGTTAAAGATTCAAAAGGGAACAAAATAACAACTAATTAACTTTAGAAATTTAAATGAAAAAAAAAATGGATTTTTAAAAATGAATCAATGAATGAATGTTTTTCATTTTATGACCAAAGACAGTGCAGGAATGTAAAAATTAATGAATTAATTTTGTTTCTTTATTATTTCTCTATTTGTCCTTATTTATCCTTAAGTATTTTATTTCAACTTGTTACATACTTTATTACAGTTGTAAAGAGGTGTTGTCTGTGTTTTGATAAACTTGTGCGTAGGAGTTACTGAATCTTTTAAACATCACATAAGAGGAAAACGTGAAAAACCACTTGATTCTGGCCTGTGTCAGACTGTGCTGGTTTAGCAGCGAGGTGCTAGCACTGCTGGCCAGGCAGTGAGTTTATCACTGCAGTTTCAGTGTAAAGTGCCATCTGCTGCTGTAAACATTAAAGCTGCAAGTTTAATAATTAGCTAAAACGGGTTAAAGTGTTCTGTAAAGCTGAGGGGAACTAGTGGGTGAAAAATGGTTTGTCTGTGGGGTTGTCACTGTGAGCCTTCACATTGGTAAAATATAAATCCGTGCAGCTTTAAATCCTCACATATTGCTGATAAAGTCTCAGTCTGCTGAGTTTGCCTGAGCTGCCACATCAGCAGTTAATACCTCCAAAATGTTTCAAAGCAAAGATGCAATCCTAAAGCAAACAATCAAAATCTTCATTTTCAGATTTTTTTATTGTGCAGTTCTCATGTGTGAATCTTTCTCTTTTGATAAATGTGAAGTGGCCTCTCGCCCCAAGACAGCTGGGACAGGCTCCAGCGCCCCCCGCGACCCTGAAAAGGATAAGCGGCTGCAAATGGATGGATGGGTGGATTACTTGCCACATGTGTTGGAGCATAATGTTTTTGGGGGGCTGTGGAGGTAGTGTGTCAAAATGTGAGAACAAAAGGAGTGAAGTGACATGTCATGATTAATCTAGGTATGGCTTAGGAAATGACAGATTTATCAAACCGAGAATGTGGGGGTGTGGATCAAAAAACTAAAAAGGTGTGGGTATTTGCAACAATCTTGCAAAAACACGGTGTGAACGGCAGTGTGTAGGAGTAGTAGGTTTTTTGTTTTTTTGTTGTTGATTTTTGCAGCTGTCGGGCCTAAAATGTTCTTGCAGGTAATCTAATTTCAAAAAAGTGCAGCAGTCAAATCACTTTGACTGATTTCCTTTACGTGGCCACACAAACACAAACTAATGAGGACGAAAGAGCAGTGAGGAGCCGCTGAGGACGGGAACTGGGCTTGTTTTTCCCATGAGACACTCAGGTTCCGTTTAAACATGACAGACTGTACGTCAGCTTCAGAGCTGAAGAAGGGAAACAAAAGAGGGAGACCGACGAGAGCCACCCCTCCGCAGCCTCTGAGGTTTCACACCTGAGGCTGCACTACAGTTACACCGTCTTACCTGATAATACAGCAGTGACGGTAAATATTTGCGCCCTCTTCCTCTTTCAGCTCACTTCATGTCCTTACAGGAATATGCGCTATGAAAACGTCGCTCTTTTGCTTTTTGTTTTGAATTCATGCCATACCCTCTTTGATTCAAGCGAAAAAAATGTTCACTCCAAACTTCCTTGTTACCTACTTTGGGTGGAGGTGCCGATGCCAACCGTGAGATCAAATGGCGTTACAGTAAAGTGCTACACGTGTAACAAGACACGCTCGATACAAACATCACTTACACAGCTCAAACCTGATGGGGACAACGCACTGTGGAATGGTCACTATGTCAAAAGCCCTTCAGGGCACGAACGTAATCTGGAATTGAGTGAAACAAACAAAAGCGTCGGCTCAGACCATGTTTTCACTTCCCACGTCTTTAAAGAGGAAGTGTGTTGCAATCACATTTGTGAAGTGAAACAAGCTGTGACACAGACAGACGGAGCCTCTGGTGAGAGTTTGAAAACGGTTCTGTTATCCTCGACCAGCCTCACGGAGAGAGGGACGCGTCTCCGCTCGTTTCATTGCCCACACCTCAAACAAGTGTTTTGTTTTGTTTTTTCCAGGAAGTGATGAAGCGTGTTTGGTGTGAAAAATGATTTGCTTCGTCGTGCCTTCGTGCCCGTGAATAAACTGAGCAAAGGGCTTTGGTACAGTTGTGAACAGCTGCCTAACATCCATCAGGTCTGTGGCACAAACTTGAGATTAGGGTTAAGTTCACTATCAGATGTTACCTTTCACACTTGTTCGGTGGACATTCTATGAAAACTTGGGTGGATGTAGAGAAGCTGAGATAAGATGTATTCATCAGGTTTCACCCCCACCCACCCCGCCTAACACCTGACGGATACGATTATTCTGATATGAAAAAGTATACAGCTGAAGTTATGTGCCCCACTGGCAGAGTACTTCAGCTGCACTGTAACCGAAGGGCTCCTTCCACTGTACTGCATCATACATAAAGCGAATGTCATGTGCTGACTCACCTCATGGCCACGTTGCTGCCGTCTATAACCACGGGTCTGAATCCAGCTGCCGCTTCTCTGTCCAGTCCCGGTCTGGCTTGGCTGGGGCTGGGGCTGGGACTGGGGCTGCAACCTCTGGGCACCAGCTTGGGGCTGTTTGGCACGCTCCTGTTGTTGTAGGTGCGAGTATGGCACGTCTTTATCAGCTCCTCCAGGATGTCATTGGTCTGGGCGTCGTGCCGGAGGCTCTCCAGGACCCTGAGGATGTCGCCGTAAGAGTATCCTAACTTGAGAAAGCGCTCCACTTTGGCTTCCATGGCTATCAGCGAATCAGAGTGGCTCCTCTCCTCCTCTGCGCGCTCGAGACCGTCTGGCTGGGGAATCCTACTCTTCGTCTCCTTATTGTGGCTCATCGGCGTTTCCACGGAGACAGCCTGTGTTTTGGAACAGTTGACAAGTGTCAAAAGAGGAGGAGGAGGGGAGAAGGGCGAGGGGTGGAGACAAAGAGTGTCGGTATAAACACAGGAAGCCCAGCTGCGGTCTCGCAGGGGTTTTCAGACAAATTGACTGTGGTTGATAGAATCTGCTCTGGTTACCACAACCTCATGACTGCAAACGCTTCACTGACGTCATGCTGGCTAAGAAAGCCCCTGTATCTCCCTTACTCTGCCTCTCTCTCACAGACACACACACACACACACACACACACACACACACACACACTAGGAGAGAAAGCAAAGGGTCTGCACTGATCACAGTTCTAATTTTACCCACACTCACACCGCTCTGCCAAATCATGAATGAATGGAACTGAAGTGAGCGGCCTCTCCCACTCCACGCGCGTGCTGTTGCGCTCTCTGGAAACTCCCCCTCTCCTTGCGCGTCAGGTCCAAACACAGATCGCGCAGAGTGTGAAGCTGAAGTAAAAACACTGCTGAATGACTCAACCCACTTCTTCTGTTCGTCCTCCCACAAAGCCAGAGCTATTTCGAGTAGGAGACCTTCACAGTGATCTCACACATGAAACAGCGAACCCGCTGTGAGGAAGTGTCACTGACCCTTCGGCCCGTACCGCACATCAGACATCCAGACGAAACACGCCATCGCACTTTTGTGCCACGCAAGATGAGCCGATTACCGTCCTGCCCTCCGTGCGTTAACGCAACATTTCAAATATGAGGAAGAAAGAACAAAGCAAACAGAAACACTCTAAGTAGATCGTTCAGCCCGTGAAAGCTGTAATTATCTCACCAGAAACAACATTCCACAAATATCTTTAAAGGACAAGCTGTTTTTATCTGGCACCACCTACAGTACTGTCAGCAAGGGTCTGCGTCTGCACAGGCCTGCGGGCAGCAGACCACAGCCTTTGCTGATCACTTGGTAATCTGCAAGCTATTAGCACTGTCTTCTGAAGATGCCACACTATCTCCCACAACCTCTGCGCTCAGTGCAGACCGCACAGTCTGGACCTAAAACAGAGCCACACATGACCAGACTGCACCCTCAGCTCACATTCAGCACAAACAGCAGGCAGACAGAGTTCACACTTACAGATTCAGCAGGTAGTGGCTCGCAGCATTAATCTCTCTCCCTCTGTGTGTGTGAGTGTGTGTGTGGGATCTGCTCTCAGTGAGTGACTTACATAGACAAAACCGCTGGTCTGTGTGAAGCCGCTCTTATTACTCACTGGAGGAAGTAAAGGCTGCTGAGAAAAAAAAGGGGGGGAGAAAAAAACCCTCTGTGACCAGTAAGGAAGAGAACATGTAAATAAGCCATCTGAACTTCCTTATGTGCAGCAGCCAGAGCTGATCTGGGATCTGGGAGTCAAAGGGATATGTTTAACCTTTCTCCTCACTTTTTTTTTCAGCTCTTGTGGTGTGGTGTAATAACTGAACGCGTGTTTGTACCAGGCCAAGTTAGACTGAGGCTTTAGACTGTTTGTATGAATCATTTGACATTTTCTTTTCAATTCAAGTGTGTTTGAGTTGCCCTCAAACACACAATCTGTGCTGATTTCTGCTATTTGTTGTCTGTTATGGGATTATGAGGAAGTAAGTCTAATGTCTGGCCTGGAGTTCAGTTGCATAACATGTTTGTCTGATACTGCAGGATGGTCACTGAGTGTAGAGACAAAATTTGACTGCAATATTTTTCATGCTGTGGTAACAATAATGAGGAGGATGGTAGTATGGCATGGCTGTCTGTCTGGGCTACGGCCTAAAAAAGAGAGTAAGTGTAAATGTGGATTTTCAAAGGTGAGTCAGTCCAGTGAAGCAACTGCTGGAGAAAAATGAAGCAAGTGTGGAAGAAGCCTGCAGTTCTCCTAATGGCAACTTGAGGCTTTCTCCAAAAGTGAGTCTCCTCCTATAAATTCCCAAGTTGAAACTTCAGCTCTGAAAAACACACGCTTACAGCCTGTTACCAAAACAGTTGGGGTCTCACTCAATAGTGCCCGACTTTATAACAACTGTACTCCAACTGAGAAAACATAAACCATAAATCAGTTACATGATGTTGGCAATGTGCTCTGTAGGGCTGGGCAAAACGATTATTTTCCGAATCGATTAATCTAGTGATTAATTTTTCGATGCATCGATTAATCTAATGATATATGTTACTGCTAAGCAGCTTAAATTAGTTTTGCATTTACGGAGGTTGGGTGTTTATCTCTGAGTGTATGTCTACGTGGGGGGTGTCTGGATGGATTAAAGGGTAAAAACCAGCGTTAGTAAAAACGTTGAAAACTTACGGTCGTTTTATGATCGGCCATTTCCACCTTACAAAGCCAACAAAGACTGAATCACTTCCTTTTCGGTTAAAATATCCCCATACTGTAGAACTGCGTGATCGGGGGGCGTGGTTTAAGTCCACATGTTACCGCCGCCATGTGTTTTTTTGAAAGTGACGACGCATCGACGTAATCGATTACGTTGATGCGTAAAATACGTCGATGTAAAAATTTTGCATCGCGTTGTCCCAGCCCTAGTGGTCTGCTGAGCTATCAGTGTGTTGGTTTTGAGATTGAACCTCAGGACCGACCTTTGATAAACCTTTGGGCATTATCTCCGGGAGCAACCATCACATTTTTAGGGCTTTTGGTGTAGTCAGCGGATAAAAAGCTAATACAAATAAAAACTGTCATTAATCACTTTTGATTATTTAATCAATGACGATGCGATGTATTTTAGCAAATGCAAACACAATGAGTCAATAGCCTTCAGACTCCAAACAATCTACAAATGAACACTAAAAAGGCTCTGGTACCAAAACTTTTGGCCCTGTCTAACAGATCCTAAAAATTCAAATACAGGAAAATATTTATAAAAACAAATATCACCAGAAAGTTGAAATCTTTGTTCTTTAATGAAATATTTTGAAAACTGTGGGCTGAATTACTATGAAATGTGTCCTCTGGTACCCACAAAGAAATAGTAAAAACCTCTGACTCTTCATCTAGTACTACCTTTAGCTCACAGTCTTAACTTGGCTCCAAAAATTTCAAATCATCTATTTGATACTCTGGCAAAGAAGTATCAAAGAAGTATATATATATATATATATATATATATATGTTTCCAGACATCTGTCCTATTAAGTTATGATATTCAAACAGACCAAAGGACCTGTATGTGCCCATTAGGTCTGACATTAAGGTAAAGATTTGTATTCCCATACTGGTTGCTAGTAGATGCCAGGGGCTGCTGATAGTCAATGTAAAATCAGTTGCTGAAGGCACACTCATATGGGCCTAAAAAATCAGTAGTCAGTGACACTCTAGTAACCTCCAGTCACTAGACAAGAGTTGGAGAGTGGTTGAAGAGTAGTTGTTGAAGATTGCTAGCATGAAATTGTTTTTAAAAAGATGGTATGTAGTGCTGCACCAAAAACCTCCTAATGATTGCTTTGGTTGATAGCAGGTTCAGGCATCACCAATACTTTGCATTAAAAATGTCGACTACTTGTAAATGACTATTCACCAGGCTGTAGTGAAACTGTGAAAAGTGCATCAGAAATTAGAAACAGAAGACGTTCTAAATAAATAAATAAATGCTGTCCCTGTTGTTCATAGCAGTGGTAAGGCCCAACTTCTGGTCTGAAGACCAAATAGCGAGTGTTTGCAGCCAGTTTGGTGTCTTCCATGTTAAGTATGGGTAGCTACAGATCTGCTTTTGGCGCAGAGCCCTCTTTGCAACCAATTTCACCGAGTAATAGCCAGCAACCTTTTGCAATTACTTGCCAGATAGTCTTTTTTTTAAAAACTTTGTTGCTTTCTCTTGTTTTGGCACACCTCTGTTGTAAATTACAAATACCTAATGACATTGACACGTTGCCTGCATAAAGCATCTGCTCTGGGACCTTAATTACAATTACCACGAGAAAACTGAACCTTGTAAAGCCTGTCCCGTTCTTATTTTATGCATGCATAAAATAAGAGTATGTTTGATAGGAATATGCCACTGTCCATCACCCTGTGAATAACATTTTCTATAAATCGCCACTTAAAGAAAACCTGTAGTAAAGATTATCCCTATCATCAACCAGCTATTTTTTTTATGTCTCCCCTCTCTCAAGGACAAAGGAGGAAGTTAATAAGACTCATTTAGCACAATGCAGGAATTGAAGGCTCACCAGAATGCAAAGATAATGAGATAATGAGATAATAAGGTTGCTTTGCAGTAGATAAACATCCAGTAAATATCGCTGGCTGTCACAGGTGTTTTTGCATAGACCGTGTTTAATCAGCACTCATCAACATTCACAATGCAAAGGGGTCGTCCTCTGGAATTTAAACAAGGGTAAAAGATATGGCTGCTGGTATCCTAAAAAGCACTGCGGGTAGAAATCTGTGTTTCAGAAAGAAAGATCTAGCCAACTATAAAACTGCATTGATGATTTTTAAGGTATAATGCTTTCTTAGAAGTCTGCATTATGCGTCCTGCTGAAAATCTTTGAGACGTGGTATGACATTAGACCAGCTCTGGTGTATGTTCATCAAGTGGAATAAAGAAAGATCTTTTTTAGTCTTGGCAACTGGACTCGACTGATGTCAGGAACATAATGTGGTAGTCATTATCCAAAGGCAAAACACATACGCCTGCATCAAATCAATTACAGATGACTTTGATTTGTTTGCTTATTTTCTCAAATGCGCATTCTGTCGTGTTGTGATGTGATTGATTTATGCACAAAAAAGTGCAGATTGCACTTGGCAGTGGTAGATTTATGTATTTGGATTGGAAACCAGAGCAATTAGAGAATAGCTGTGACTGCGGGTTGGTAAGTTTACCTTTTCTGCTGCTTTGCACGTTGACAACTTGAATTTAGATTCATCGCTCAACACGTGAAAACATAATACCGGACCGACCATCCACCCCCCACCTGACTGAGCAGTGCCGAAGTGAAAGGTATCAAGCAGTCAGCTCTTATCGAGTCAATAGATTTTTAGCAACCATGGCTACGCTTGTCAGCTTTAGCTGATTGCCTGACATATTTCCTCAGTGTCTCCTGGCTCATCTACAGTTGTCAGTTCTCCAGACGTGGCTGTTGAAGCCATGCCCCTGGCCGTTCAGTTAATTCCCAGTACAGCATGTCTATTTTTTTTTCTTACCTGGACTGAGGCCAGTTCTGTCAGTCCTGATGTCTTCATTGCCCAGAGTGGCTCTGTCTATCTGGCTCAGGCCTTGGTGCATTACATTTTTCCCCTGTCTGCCTCTGTCCCTCTACTTTCCTCTCGAGTCTCTGACCTCTCTTTATTTCTCTCTCAGTCTCCCTCTCCCCTTCTATTCAATCTTTTCCACTTTCTTAACTCTATTTTGACAGTCAGCCTCTCTTGCACAACCCTACCTTTTCTTTTTGAACTCTTGCAGCACTCCCAGCTGTGGCCCGACAGTGGCACAGCAGTGCCACATCAGCCACTGTCAGACATATGGAGAACGCAGTGGACCAAAAGCTGGGTCACTTCAGTTGCAGAGTGCCAGTGACGCATAACAAATAAAGATGTTATGGAGCTAAGGTAAATTTGTCACGAGCGACATAAAACACTCGCTCTGGCACCTGGGATAAAATAGGTTGTTTTCTATAAAGATCACACTCAGTCATTTTCAGCCTCAGCTTCTCTGTATTCTCTCTCAGAATAGCAAAGCTGATGCAAATCGATAAAGTAATTTTCCCCCAGACTTGTCGTAATTAACAATCTGCCACGTGTGCTCAGGGGAACTGCGGCATTTGAATAGAAGCGACTTCCAGCTGCTTTGATTTAAGAAGTTTAAGACAGGAAGGCGAGACAACCTCTATATGAGTAAGCATTTCACTAATGCCTTTATCATCTGTGTCCTTACATCTGATTTAAGCTGACATTGTGCTAACGTTTCTATTTAAGTGGAAAGTTGGTGCTTTTTTTTTTTTCAAGAGTCCTCTACTCTTACGAATTAATTTGCCCCAGGTAATCAAAACGATTACCCGGTTATCGTTGTACTGGCTAGTTTAAAAAGAACAATAAAAGGGGAAAACAAAGAATTGTGTGATTTTTAGTTGTGAATTTAAAAGAATGTTATATTTTTTTAAATATTTGACATGACAGCAGGGTGATTCAATATGATTGTTAACACGCTTAAATATATTCCCTGTACATATTCACTGAAGGGGTGCAAAAGGAAATCTCTGGGATTGAAAATTGAAGACAACGCGAGGTGCCAAATCTGCAGTTCCTCTAATGACCTCTTGAGGCTAACTCCAAAAGTGAGTAAATCCTCATAGGCTTCCATGTCAAAATGCCTACTTCAGGCTACAGCCACTACATGCCACTATAGCTGATAGGAATCTACTAACGATTCATTGCAGCTGACTGGAGTCACTGAAAGGGAACACTTGTCCACGTTGGTGTTTTTTGGAGTATTTTTAATGGAAATAATCGAAAAAATCTGCCCGCTATATAAATCTGTGTTTCACTTTTAATTAGTAAAATTCTAGCATTTTTTGGTTCCCATATAGCACTTTTCTACTCTAACTCAAAGCGCTTTACACAACTTGCCTCATTCATCCATTGACATACTTGTTTTCTCTGCTTGATGTAACTGCTTCTTTCTATCCGTCGTGCAGGTTCGAGCAGCTTGCCCAAACTTTCATTTCTAACTTTTAACTGTGATTCTAAACAAATTGGGACAAAGCCACTATTTTTTCACTGTGTTGTCATTCTGTCCGATGCTGCAAAGAATTTGATGTCAAAAGATATTCATCCCTTTTAGGGTCCCAGTTTTAGCTTGGAGGCACTGTGACAAACATTTGTCAGACAAGACACTGTGGGTTATGCCTGTTTGGTAGCTTTTTTTTTTTACTAGTTCTTTCACTGTGCTCTCTGTTGCTGTTTAGTTTCTTAGTTTCACTATTTTTTTTCTTTGCTGGTTAGGATTAGGCATTTAATCAGGTTAATTTAATGCCATGGTGGCACGGTGGTTAGCACTGCTGCCTCACAGCAAGAAGGTCCCGAGTTCAATTCAACCATCAGGCCGGGGTCTTTCTGTGTGTTCTCATCGTGTTTGCGTCGGTTCTCTCCGGGTACTCCGGCTTCATCCCAAAGACATTCAGTTAGTGAGGTGCAAATATTTGCCTGTCTCTATGTGTTAGCCCTGCGACACACTGGTGACCTGCCCAGGGTGTACCCAGCTTCATGCCCTAGGACAGCCGGGATAGGCTCCAGCCTCCCCATGACCCTGAAAAGGATGGCTGGAAGAGGATGGCTGGATCATACCTTCAATCCAAATAAGATAATTTAGAGTAAAATATAGCTTTGGGATAAATAAAGTATGCATCTATCCTAAACTGTGCACGTTAGATAATGATGTATATCTAGTCCATTTAATTGCTATAACAAGGGATCCTTGCTATAATCTGTGAGCACCTGTTCGTGTGACCTCCATTGTGTGGCTCTTTTGAAATAATAGCAGTTTTGACAAAATGTCAGTATTTAACTCATCTGCAATGAGAACAAACTTATTCTTTATGCATTTGCTATATTTCACAAAAATAAATGAATAGAAATTTAAAATAATTCTTTACTCAACGTCTGCTGGTTAGTTCCCCTGCTCGTTGGCTTAAATAGATAAAGTAGCATGCAGTATGGCCACGAGTTCAATGAAAAGCTAGCATGTGGATTCATATGTGAGATGGCATTGTCCACTGCTGTCGAAGGCCATGTCCAAGTGTTGAGCTCATTGTGCTTCACCAGTTTAAAGAAGGACACACAACTCTGTGTATACGAATGATCGATTTAACAGTCTAATATGGATTTCTGGTGTAGAATTATATTATCAGAATACAAAAGAGTTTTGTTTTTGAACTAAACAGAAGATAAATGAAGTTTATTGCATACGACCATTTCAGTGTCTCTGGGTGTCTTTAGACTGTCTCAACACACTGTTATCTAAATGCTGCATTACAGGCTTTTCAACTGTGCCATCAATTGTATTGCGGGGAGAAACACTCTTCACAATCACGGGCAGCCTGCAGCGTTTAAGTTTTGGAATTAATGAAGGGAAGTTTTATTGACGTGTAATCAGCGTAATTATCCCGAAGAAGGCAAAGTGAATTCTAATCACTGCCAGTGCAACTTTTTCCAGATGATCACCTTCACTTTCTTACAAAACAGCCTCTCGTCTCAGACTCATCATTCAACGAAAGACAGCTCTCCATTGATGAGGAATAAGTGGCCAGCAAACAGCGGCGGTATTACCAACGTGCCGCATACATACAGAACACTCACTGTGCATTAAGTATGCTCTTCGCTTGAAATACACTGATGAGGTGAATGCAAGAAAAAAAAAAGCTATTATCGCTCCTGTTTGCTGGATTAAATCCACGCCACTCAACACGGAGGAAAAGGTAATGAAGATAAGCAAGAGGATGGATCGTGTAGCCCGTAGGCAACTGTGGGGGAAAAGTGGGGTGGTTTGATTCAATAACAGGAATATGCTTTAAATATAATGTACATTCATGTGCAGGTCCCCAGAAGAACTGGATGTGCACTCAGCTGAGCATTTATGGGAGATTTCGGGATGATGTGTGAAATAGAAGTTCCATAAAAGTGGCCGGTGTGGGCGATCCGTCACATTTATGTTAGTTTGGGACTGCATATTTCTATCCCTGTCAACACAACAACTCCAGACACACAAAAGCGACTTCTGAGGGAAGTGAGTGCATTAAAATGGTTGTCCGTTAAGAAGAAAATGCTTTCTCATTTGTTTACGGGGATAGCGGTGCGCATATTGAAGCGTATCAATTTTTGAAAAATGATTTCTGGAGCCACAGTTGTAGCAGGAGATAACAACGAGGCAATGATGTGGTGTCACGTGGTGAAGAGTTCTCTGGCTATGACACCTAAACTCCCATCAATGACGGGAACGATAGATGGTTTTGGAAGAACAGACTTTTCTACCGAGCAGTGTGGCAGAAAGGAAAAAAGTTCTTCTTTCGAACTTCACTTCACCTTACTGTATAGAGACAGCAAAAGGCTTTACTTTCTTTTCCTCATCGCTTTTCTGTCTTTTTGTGTGTGTGTTTTTATTTTGTTCTTGAGCATAGTGAGTCAGGGTGACTGCTGATTGGCAGCTTGATAGGGCAGAATACGACCATTAGAAGAAATGAGATCTGACTGTCCCCACACTTGATGCCTCACTGTACACTTTTTTTTCTTCTTCTTTTTGCCAAGAAAACAACAAACAACAAACAGACTCACTAAGACCAGGCAACCGGGCCAACATATAAACAAGATAAACAATGTCTCCGGGGTAAGCGAGAGGAGCAGAGGATGCAGGGGAGCTCTGTGTTTGTTCTGCGATCGATGCCATACATACTGCATGAGTTCCCTAAGAACTATGGGTAGAAGTTGCTCACTTCTATACAGGCAGTTCAGACAAAGACAGCAGTGCACTATTGAGATGAGGTAAAAATATAAGAAGCAATGAGCGTGTGCATGAGTGAGAGAGAGAGAGAGAGAGAGAGAGAGAGAGAGCGGTCCTGTTCTCAGATAATAAAATGTTCGGATCGATCCGCAGGCTCAGCCAAGCAAAGGCCGGGGACACGCCTGCTTTAAGCTGGAAAATAAAGAACCAAAACCAAAACATTTGGATTACGTCGTCGTATTCCTCCATAGAGCTTTGATTCTCTCAAATAAACACCGTAAACCCTGGCTATACCCGAGCTCTCAGCGAAAATTAAAAAACAAAATTGGCTTCATAAATATTAATCTGTGTAAGGCAGAGGTTGTGCCCTTCACAATTATTCATGTTCTCTGGAGCACATTTGTCAAGAGTAAACAGAATCCTCCTGTTTACCTAATGCTGAACATTCGGTAGGTGAGTGGGCATAATTGATGCCTTCATACTCTATTCTTGAGGATGTAATTAAACATGGTGTGCTATAGTAGACATTCATCTCTTTCTTCACTTCCTTTTGCCCTGCACACACACACACACATATACACACACACTCATCAGACTAACATGCAGAGCACACTTCTGCACGATTGCACTCTCATCCATTTCTTCAACAGCAGTGCCTCGATTCACTCGAAATTAAAGGCAGAGAGCAAGTTAATTTCACAGCTTTTTGGCATGTTATCAACTCTCCTGCAGCTGTAGCTGTGCTGTAGATGCCCTCTGCCTTAGTGTCTTGGTTTTTTATGGCGTGGGCGGGGTAATGTATGATTAACTTCTTGCTTAAGTGTGACGAAATCATCAGCACGCAGAAAATAAGCAAATAAGACTTCTTCTTTTGTTTTAAATGCCGGTGTATCGTTGCCTGTGAAGCACTGATGGCAAATGTCTGAGGAAATCTTTTATTAAGGTGTGGCCTTTAAAATTATAGTACACACATATCCAGACAAAAGTGTTTGCGTCAGTTGGTTTGGGAAGTTTACAGCCCTGGACTTGTCTCCGTCCAAGATCTTACCCAAATTCTGGGCTCCTTTCCTCATTTTTATTTTCCATTTTTTTCTCCTTTTTTAAAAATATTTTTCGTTCTGCTCGGTAAACCACACCGCATATATTTTAGCTGAAGTCTGTGATGTTTTGGTGCAGGAATGCCTGAGACCGGCAGGGTGTTCTACCAACAGAAATTCCTTTGACCACTCTAGTTGTCAAGATTACACTAAAATATTTCCAAATTGCCGGATACAATTTCTATTTGTGCTTTGTCAAGTATCTCTACCTTTCAATAATCTTTAGTGGTGTCCACTCATGAAGGCAACCTGTTTTACATTTCTGTCATTTACACCATTACATAGATAGATGTGGACATTAAACACGGGTAAACTTTCAATAATGAATCCCATGTTTGCTCTTGTCTCCATGCAGTAATCTGAGCTTAGTCTCAGGCTTCAGAGTGGGAATCTCAGGTAAACAGCTCTGTGGTTGTGAGCACAGATGCCACACCCACCTGCTGTCAAAACCTTCTGAATTTGAGGGGCAGCCTATCAGAAGAAAGCTGCGTAAAAAGCAGAAAGGGAACTAAAATGGCTTGATTCAGACCTTGGATGAACTCACCAAGACCCAGTACAAGAGAAATAAGTACTTTATTTAAATGTGACTCATGCAAAGCTACTCTAGTACCATCCAAGCAGAGTAGTAGTCGTAGCAGTAGAGTGCAAGAATAAAAAAAATATGGAGGCAGACATCAGCATATGATCTTCCCTTAAGACAAAATGACTCCAAACCACAATATTGGGGATTTATTTCTTTAAATGATTTTATGGCACTGACAGAAAGGCGAAGTAACAATCCTAACTGCTCCATCAGACAACCACGTAAACTGTAATTTAATGTCAGCACCATGTTGGAGCGTGTAGGTACGGGTGTAAGGATGACGGTGTTGCACCGGCCTACCTAACCATGATTTTTTCTTCTCTTAATAATCAGCTATACTTGTCTGGAAGCTGCTATTTTTTTCATATTGAATAAATTAGTAACTGCATTTAATCCAGTGTAGCGTATGTAACAGTAATGTACCAATATCAATGACTGACAAAAAAAAAAAAAATCACTATACTCTTACATTATGCATAACCCTATTCTGCATGCACAGCCATTTCTGCTGAAGCATCCTTGAACAAGCAAGACACCCTTGAAGTTCCAAGTACTTTCCCTTTACTGCCAAACTGCTGCTAGTGAAGTGTGCACAAATTTACTGTGTCTCAGCGCATTAGAAGAATTAGGTCCTGGCAACATTGTGTGTAATGTGATGATTTTATGGCAATATATCTTAGAGTGTATGTCCCCGTGTCTTTGTGTTTGTGTGTGTGTGTGTGCATGGATCCCTGAATCGAAGACATTTTTGCATTACATTTACCTGCATTTGTCTTTGTCCAACTGTCAGTTCAGAGCAATGAAACAGGGGCTAAGCTAAGCTGGCTGGACCCCGGGGAGCTGCTGGCCTACCTGTAGACAGCCACATCAGATCTTATTCCCTGCTCTGCAACACAATCATACAGTGAGGGAGGGCGAGGGAGCGCCATCAGTTGAATACTGATGCAGGAAGAGGCCAGGGCATCGACAAGCTCCGAGAGGCTCGAGGAACATCGAGGCCAAGGGATGAATTCGTAAAGATGCATTTTGCAGGACTTGGAAGAATGTTGCTGGAGGAATCACACAAATTGTAAGGAATGCAGGAGGTCGGTGTGAGTTTGTAGGAGGCTGCTCACAAAGAGGTTAAAGGGGAAATAATTAAGAGTGATCTTTCAGATGCTGTTTTTTTTTTTTTTTTTTTTTTTAAAATTTTTAAATTTTAAAAAAAAAAAACTTTTTTTTGGGTTTTTTTTTTTTTTCACAAATAAAAAAAAAAAAAAATTATAAAAAGTTTTTTTTTTTTTATTTTTTCTGTT